>CAUYLG010016411.1:0-75346 GCA_963573385.1 Cacajao melanocephalus
CCAGTCACAGGGCTGTACACCCTGTCAGTCTTTTCTCGCTTCTGTGCTAGCTCAAATCATCCTCCCATAAATATCTTAAGAGAAGAGCACAAGTCTGTCAGCTCCCACTGCATTGGCTTACAGTATCCTTCTATTAGAAATCCTTTGAAGTCTCCATACCCCAGATAAGAAGTGTTGTGCACCACACCTGTTGCACACAGCCCACTTCCTTGCCTCGGTGACCCAATGGGGGTGGACCCCTTTTCTGTACACGACCCTCTACTACTGCACACGGCACGGCCCCCTATTGCGCACGGCCCACCTCTCTGCCCAGGTGACATACGGGGTGATCCCCTCGCTTGAGACTCACATGATTATGTACGCCCTATTACTAAGCCTATAGATGATGACCTCATGACCCTTCCCACTGCCTGTACCTAATAATTCTGCGTGTTTGGGGCCTCGCCTATCTCCACTCATAGGTGGCGTGGCCCCCCGAGTCCAGATGCTCTTCACCAGTTCTTCAGTGTCCTGTCTCTTTACTTCTCAGATCCTGCACCTCAGCACAGCATAAGGGACACCAAATGACCCTGTGGGGCCAACAGCCCTACAGAACATCTTACATTTGCATAATAGTCATTCATCTTAACAAACACGCTACATTATTGTAAAGTTGTTTCCTTTCAGGTTTAACTCTAAAAACTTCTATAACTCAGTGCATAAACATTTAAATTTAGTACTGTTGTTTCAGAAGAGAGTGGCAGAAGTAAAACTACAGGGCCAAAGGGTATAAGCATTTTAAAGAAATAAGGTATGAAAAGTTCTAAAACTCTTGATAAAGATTGACAATTGCTTCTTAAAGGAATCTACTCCCACTTGCCACATACGCGGGAATGCTCCCTTAATCAGTTCCTTGCTGAATCTGAGCCTTATCTTCCCCAGTGGGAGACAGGAGCTCACTGGTCCTCTTTCATTTTTGTCTGAATTTAAGGGAACATTTCCAAGGGACACATGGTAGATCAATTCCATTATCTACTCAAACAAAGGGCGGAGACTGTCTCTCCACATCGCACAGAGTTCCACAGCAGGTGGGAAATGCTGAGTTTCAATAGCTACTGCAGGAGGGGAGCCGAAAACCGACCAGGGCATGGAGAAGCCATTCTTCCTGTCTGTTTTTTCAGAGAACTCAACCAGTCAGTAAGCCAGAAGCAGCAACCTGGCAGGCGTGGAGGTGGGGGCTCAGTCCCAATGCCCTAGAAAAGTGCTGCCTCTGTACTCTGAGATCTTGTCACACACACACCCAGATGAGAATCAGCTTCCCTGCCCTGGAAATTCTAGGGTCTCAGCCCCATGAAAAAATAATTTCTTGCCTCAGAGAGCAATAGTGAGGATAGGAAGGGCCAAGACTTAACCAAGCTCTCAAACACCAAAGCCCCTAAAATGTGTCCTGCTGACACAGGTGGCCTCACAGGCTGCAAGGTTTGCCTCTCTTGGAGTATATGGGAGGAACATGCAGGCTCACCTAGGAGAGATGACAGGTGGGGTCAAAGTGGGGTGTGGTGTACAATCTGCTCTAATCCAGCAGCTCCAAATGCTGAAGAGAATGCAGGGGTACTCAATGAGGGGATGGGATGGATAGCCTGCGACAGAATGCCAGGCTTCAGACACAACCTAGCACTGAGGTGGTAATCTGCGTGCACAGCCACCCCTTCCGTCAGTGCTTGCGACATTATGACTGGCCTGTGGGGACCTGGCTAGGATGTGCACTGACTGAAATGTCTTTAGGCCAAATCCTCTTTTTTTTTTTTTTTTTTTATATGGAATCTCGCTTTGTTGCCAGGTTGGTGTGTAGTGGCGCTGCACGGCTCACCGCAACCTCCGCCTCCTGGGTTCAAGTGATTCTCCTGCCTCAGCCTCCACAGTAGCTGGGATTGCAGGTGAGCATCACTATGCCCAGCTAATTTTTGTATTTTTAATAGAAATGGGGTTTCACCATGTTGGCCAAGATGGTCTTGATCTCTTGACCTCGTGCACTGCCCACCTCGGCTTCCCAAAGTGCTGGGATTACAGGTGTAAGCCACAGTGCCCAGCTGGCCAAATCATCTTAAATCAAAAGTATAAACAGTGAATTTTCAAACCCTGCAGAAACCTCAAAGGAGAAACCACAAAGTCAGAAAATGGCGAATCCCCAAAATTTGTACTGAAAGGTTTGAAAAAAATATAGAAAAAAAGGCCTGGTATATATTTGAAAAAAATGACACATCTCTTGGAGGTGACACCTGGCTGGCAGATGCCCTTATACAAATACATTTTCTTTCTGTAACTTTCAAAATGTGAAATGTCCTTAAGAATAAATGATTTGCTGCCTCCTGTGGGATTACTGCACCTGCAGAATGCAGCCGGCTCTCATGGTTCCAGACATTACCCCAAATCCTCAGCATCCTGAGGTCAACCTCAACTACTGTGTTGAGTTTTGTCTCACCCAGTGTGCGACCCGCCTCCTGACACGCATTTCACTCCCACTGCTCAAGTAAAGACGGTTGTCAAGACAGGGCTAGCAAGAGTGTTTATTGAGAAAGGTGAATTCACAGAGAAGATTTTGGGGTCCCTGGCTGAATGATGGAGAATCTGAACGCCTGGTGAGAGACTTCAGGATCTTCTGTCCAGAGTGAAGGACCAGAACAACTTCCAGGGTGAGTCCTGCGGCTGCATAGGGCGAGAAGTGTCACCAGATTCAACTCCAGGGTTTTGAGAGAGAAGGGCAGAGGGTCTGACTTGGAGAAGGTATTTCTCTGAAGGCAAAGTTTATTGTGGGAGGGAGAAAGCACAGCCAGAAACAAGAGTGGCATTTGGGGGTCTGGGTTCGATATTCTGGTCGGTGCTCTTCCCGATGGGGCAGAGAAGGAAACTCACTTCCCTTCTGTCTACTTGGTGAATCTGTGGGTCTCTCTCTGAGTTGCTGCCTGCTCCGTCTCATAACACCTATCTTGGACGGGACAAAATGAGCTCAGGTACCCTGCAGGCTGAGAGGGAACAGCTAGTCTCCGCAGCCTGGTTTAGGGAAGTTCAATCGCTCTGAGGTTCCGGGGAAGCTGATGGAGGAAACCGTGGGAGTCCAGGCAGCGCGAGGCAATGCGAGGCCGGCCGGAGCAGCTTGCTGCCGCCAGGACAGGCGCGTCTGGGGAGCTCAGGACCCGGGGCCTCTCCCCGCCTCTCATTGCTCCACTGCCGCCCACCTCCAGCGGCCCGGGGCAGCTACCAGGAGGCCGAAGCAGTGTTCGCGGCCTGGGCCCGGCCCCAGAACACGGAACTGTCGTCCCTGGAGAGCGAGGAGGCCGAGCTGATCCTTCGCGCCAGGAGGCCGGTGCGCCCGCAGGCCTCGTCCCGCGCCCGGGCTCGGAACGAGCGGTCCAGCAGGAGGTAGATGAGCGGGTTGGCGCAGCTGTTGACGAAGGCCAGGCAGGTGGCGATGGTGAGGCCCCAGCGCAGCGCCAGCAGCAGGGGGCACGGCAGCGGCAGCGCCCCCAGACGCGCCAGGTGGAAGATGGCCCGCAGGGCGCTGAAGGGCAGCCAGGAGCCCACGAACGTGCTCTCGATGGCGAAGATGATGCGCAGCGAGTTCCTCCGGGCGCGCCCCACGTGCGGCGGCCGGCGCAGGCGGCGCGAGATGCGGCAGTAGCAGAAGAGGGTGACGGCCAGGGGCAGCACGAAGGTCAGCAGCAGCAGCAGCAGGCTGAGGCCCTGGAAGGCGTGGGACGGCTCCTCCCCGCACTGGCTGCCCTGGCCCCCGGGCAGGGGCTGCAGCCCCCGGTAGAACAGGGCGGGCAGGCCGGCCAGCAGCGCCACGGCCCAGACGCCGCAGCACGAGGCCAGCGCGCAGCGCGGGGTGCGCAGCGGCCGCGCCTCGAGCAGCTTCACCACGGCCAGGTAGCGGTCCACGCTCATGCCCGCCAGCAGCAGCGCGCCCGCACAGCGCGTGCCCGCCAGCGCGAAGCTGCTGAGCTTGCAGAGGCCCTCGCCGAACGGCCAGCGGCCGCCGAGCGCCACCGCCGCGGCCCACAGTGGCAGCGTGAGCACGAAGCCCAGGTCCGCGGCCGCCAGGTGCAGCACGAAGGTGTCCACCAGCCGCCGCGGGCCGCGCCGCCCGGCCAGCAGCCACACCACCAAGGCGTTGCCCAGCAGGCCCACGGCGAAGGCCGCCAGGTAGAGCGCGGGGATGTAGACGTAGCCGTAGGGCAGGTCCCCGGCCGGACACAGCTCCAGCTCCTCCAGGTCGTCCAACCCCGAGTAGTCCCAGGGTGCGGACCCCGGGCTGGGGCTCCAGGGCTCGGTGGGGGCCATGGCCTGGCCACGAGGCCTGCGCGGGATGCAGTCCTGGGCGCAGGCGGCAGCAGCTCTGAGCAGGGGGGTGGTTGCTCTTCACGCCCGCCCGGGCCCAGCACCTCCCTTCCTGCCACCCCAGGCCGAGGCAAATGGGTGGGCAGGAAAGAGGGGAGAGAGAAGGGGGTGGGGTAGGAGGGGCAGGCTTCTGTGGGAGAGATAGTGGTCTCCGATTTGGGGCTGACCCGGGGGGTAAGGGCAGGGACAGGCAGAAGGGGCTTCACAACTAAGTCTTGGGAGTAAAGTCCTCGGGGCTGGGAGACCTGCCCTGCCTCCCAGTAGGATCACGGTCCATGCCTCTATTAGTTGCTCACTTTATTTGTTCACGAAATCGGGATACTTGCCCCACTGTTTCAGGGTTGGGTTGCAAGAGGTGGTGGGTGCCCGAGAGCCCTAATCTCTTCTCAGCCTCCACTTCGCCCCTTCCCACCTGCACCCACTGGCTGCTGTTTTCCCTGGTTTTAGAGGTGAGAAGACAGAACCCGGGGATTTTACAAGAGTATGAAACTTAAGGCACGCCCCACCCCAAAAACACCTGTCTCCTAGGAGTCCACTGCCAGGACACAGCAGATCTGGGTGTGTGGGGAGCTTGCCCTGGGCACTCAAGTCACTGTTAGCGTGCTGAGATGTGGGGCTAGTGTCTTCACCCCAAGAGGGGCTCCTCTGACCCAATCAGATCCTCATGAAGCCATGCAGAAGGGTTTTAAGGCAGCAAGGAAGGTGTGTATTCAGATCATCCTGCTGGAAAGGGGTGAAACCTGGGACCCACATCTGGCTCTTCCCTGTCTTCCCCCATCCTACAAAACCTACCTATTAAGCCAAACACAGATGTAAGCTCAGTTCAAAAGATGACACCGAATGAAACAACAGATTCGTTGTCCTAAATGATATGTCAGGAGCTTGGAGGTGGCAAGGTCCCTTGTGAACTGGGAAACAGAGTAAGGCAGCGGAATGAAGTCTCACCTTGAAGCGGTTGGTGGGACCTGAGGAGGAGAGGATAGGTGAGAAAAAGCTTGCTCTTTCTCCTGAAGGAGGCATGCAGCCACTTACATCTGAATTCCTCTTAGCAGATATCCCTTCCACAAGATACTGTGGTGGAACTGATGTCACAGTGCATGCACCCTCTGAGTCTGTCCCTAGTGTCCCCAGGAATCAGTGATTGATGTGCTGGGCAACCTGGTGTGGAAAATTTGAGGATTATCAATTTTGTTCGATTCAGACTTGTTAAAAGTGAACTCCTCCATGAAGCGGGCATTGCAAGAGATGCCATTCTTGACCTTAGCTGTTTGTCGCATAGGCAGGTGAGATGGTTACTTAAGCAGAATGTGCAATGGCCAACATGCCAGGGGTCCAAATTGTAGTAAACGTTAAAAGCCGAGTCCTCTCAGGGCTTAGAGGAGCGGGGGGTGATCATTTCCGACGGGAAGGCTGAATCAGAAAAGGCTTTCTAGGAGGTGACACTTGCGATCAGTCCCAGGAAGGAGCTGAAAGTCAAATAAGAGCAGCAGAAAAGAGGAAAGGGTCAGACTAGGAGGAGGGGGTAAAGGGAACAAGTATACCGAAATGAGGAGGAATGTGGGCTTTTCAGGGGACAAGCAGTCTGCCAGAGCCCAGGGTAGAAAGGTGGGGGAGGGGGGCTGGAGAGGAAGCAGGAAAGGATCGTGACGGGATATGGATTTCAATCTATAGGTCATGGGGAGCCACGAGGCATCAGTCTGTGTTTTGAAAAGATTGCCGGCAGAACTGTGGAGGGGAGAGGCTCAAGCCAGGGAGATCCCACAGTAAGTTGTAATTATTTGTGTCTGAAATAGATCATGAGCAGTGGGGACAGAAAGGAGAGGATATATTCAAGAGATAATTGTAACATCACAAGTCTCACAAATAGGAGTCAAAGATAAGTCTGAGGTTTCTCTGCTTAGGGACTATATGAACACCATCCCCTTAACTGCCAAAAACACAGAGGGGCGCATGTGTGTATGTGTTCAGTTTGATGTTGGTTTGAGATAGGGTAAAGAAATAATTTACCGTGGAAACCAGGATGTTTCTGAGGGTGAAAGGGGCATTATCACAATTAACCTGGACCATAAACCATGGCTATTTTGGGCAAACTGGGACATAAGGTCACCCTTGCTCAGGGTCCCTCTGGCACACAGAGATCCCAGGGAGGATTTGGAAAATGGTCTTAGAGGCTGGGTGCGGTGGCTTACATCTGTAATCCCAGCACTTTGGGAGGTCGAGACGGGCGGATCACTTGAGGTCAGGAGCTCAAGACCAGGCTGGCCAACATGGTGAAACCCCATCGCTACTTAAAATACAAAAATTAGCTGGGTGTGGTGGCAGGCGCCTATAATCCCAGCTAATCAGGAAGCTGAGGCAGGGGAATTTGCTTGAACCCAGGAGGCAGAGGTTACAGTGAGTGGAGATGGAGCCTCTGCACTGCAGCCTAGAAGAAAGAGTGAGACTCTATCTCAAAAAAAAGAAAAAAAGAAAATGGTTCTAGAGCTCGCAGAGAGTTGGTATGCAGTGGTTAGGCTGCTCCTGTCAAGAATTTTTCTCCCTCACCAATTACAAGATGGGCAGGGAAAGGAAGAGGACGTGGAATGAATGGTCTGGACCTTCCCTTCACAGCCGTTTCGGCCTCCGTGCCTGGTTTTCCCCTGAAGACCCGCCCCAGAGCTGCTTCTCTGATGTCTGGGCATGTGGTTGCTGGTGAGTGGTGCCCGCATCCGGGGTGGGGTAGGGGGCTGCAGCCTCCTCCCTTAGAAGGCTCGCAGGGGCAGCGCTTGCCTGCCAGAGCCTGGAGACCATCAGAGACAGACCCAGTGTTGCTGGACTTCACCCCTCCAGCACACCTCAGTCTGAGGCTGAGAGAGCGTGAGTGATCCTGAAAGCTAGAGATGAACAGTAGAGAAACCGCCAGGTGAAAACAAAGAATGGGGCAAGCAGACCAAAGGGCAATATAAGAAAGGGGTTGAGGGGAAGTAGAAGTAGGTTGTTTATTTAAAAAAACAGAGATACTTGCTTTCTGGGCCGTTATCTCATACCCAAGGGAAGTCTGTGGCCCACAGCTTATGCTGAATTTTCTCTGCGGAGCCTGGGTGCTGTCCGTGGGCCTTACTCAACTTGTCTGGATGGGAGAAGTAGCAAAGGTCAGAGCCAGGGACACTGCCTTGGGCCTGGCCTCCCGGGGTGCCCAGCCCGGTTTCAGTGACAAAGACCAACTCTACGCTACTGGTCTTTCACCCCTCGGGAGGACTTCCCACAGGATTACACACAAGTCAGCCAATAGAAACACCCTTCCTGGCCGAGAATCCTGGCCATGCTCTAACAGGCGGGGACAAAGCGGAAGCAGTCTTCCCTATTCCTCCATCCTGGCCCCGGGAGCCTCTCCGACCCCCAGCCCGGCCCCGGGAGCCTCTCCGACCTCTATCCCTAACAGGACTTCCTCTGTCTGCACTGCTGGAGCCACCGGGGCGACTGTCCCGTGGCTTCATCTTGCCTTGCCCATGGGATTATGAACTTCTCAGGGCGAGGGGAGCGTCTCTCTATCCATCAGGGTGATTCGCCCAAGCCTGAGAACAGAGGAGATACTTTAAATAAACGTCCAGTGCTTTCAGCTCAATTGTTTTTGGGAGTAGGTTTATTTCTGCCCCTTTACAGGTTATATTTAAGTTCTTCTAACTTTTTTTTCCCAATATTAATTTTTCTGTACAAAGAACCTTAACATTTTAGGAAAGTTAAATTTGCCCATTTTTTTAAAATCATAAAAGCCATCTAATCCCATTACAGAACAAAGCAGAAGTCGTCATCTTGGACCTGCTACTGCAACACAAGCAAACTTGGCCAGCGAATGACATTTTCACAAGTAAAGAATTCACGCGTAATCTCATTATTTTTAGATTTTCTATTTTTAAATATTCCATTTCAGATATTCTTCATGTTTTTCACAAAGCTGTTTCAAAGTCCTATCTGTAATTGGAGCGTACACAGTATTGCCTGTTTTTCTCAGTATCACATAGATCCACGTTAGTCTATGCTGCTTAATTTTCTAAACCCTTAAATATGGACATGGTGGATGTTTCTGGTATTTTTTTAACTGTTATAGAAGTTTGTAATGAATAATTGCACTTATGACTTTTTTCTTTTATACTGTTTTCATTACATAGGTGCCCTTGTATTGGCCCAAGGCGACGAAAATTTTTATTGCTCGATACAAATGTTTACAGCGATTAGTAATTTAGAATGTCACTGGCATTGTATGAGAGTTTAAGGTTCAACGCAGTCCTGTTACAGGTGTCCATCGGTAATATATATTTTCCATTGTAATAGGCACTGAGGTAAAATGGCACCTCATTTCAGTTTGCACTTGATTATAAATAAGATGGAAAATCGATTTTTTCTTATGCGAACCATTTTAATCATGTCCTTCACATATTTATTATAATCTATATTTCTTAATTTGTAAAACTAAATATTTAGAATGAAGTATTCATTCCACTTGATTCAAATATTTTTCCAAATTCTTTTCTTAGCTATTTTTTTAGTTTTACATTTTCATATAGTCAAATTTGTTGCTACTAGCAATTTCAGAGTTTAGAATGTTACCTTCTCTTTGACAATGTAAAACGATTCAGTCTATCATTAAAAAATAATTTTCATTAGTCTTTTAAAATTTACCTAGTGTGTAATCGATTTTTTCAATTTCTATCCAGCTTTCTTAACATCATTTAAAATATATTTTTTAAACCCTGCTCTGTGTTGTGATATAGAATTTATGATACGC
The DNA here is from genome assembly GCA_963573385.1 of Cacajao melanocephalus. Lineage (NCBI taxonomy): Eukaryota > Metazoa > Chordata > Mammalia > Primates > Pitheciidae > Cacajao > Cacajao melanocephalus. The sequence continues at coordinate 9,143 of CAUYLG010016411.1, forward strand.
ATTTCTTTTTTTTTACAGACAGCGCCTTGCTCTGTTGCCCAGGCTGCAGTGTAGCCCGGTGCCATCCTAGCTCACTGCAGTCTCAAATTCCTCAGCTCAGGCAATCCTTCTGAATCAGCCTCCTGAGAAGCTGGGACTATAGGTGCACGCCACCATGCCCGGCTAATTTTATTTTATTTTTTCTTGTTTTAGAGATACAGTCTCACTTTATTGCCCAGACTGGTCTCAAATTCCTGGCTTTGAGCAATCCTCCCATCTTGGCTTCCCAAAGTGCCGGGATTACAGGTGTGAGCTACTGTGCCCGGCCAACATCAATTCCTTCTAAGTCATTTTGTCTGTTTCTAATCAGTGAACATGCAGATCAGATTATCAGTGGTCAGAGTCCAGTTTAAATGTCAGCTTTATAATTTGATAGCTGTATGACCTCAGTTTCCACACCTTAAAATAGGATGATAATATCTACCTGATAGGGGTGTTGTGAAGATCAAATGAGGCACCCTTGGTGGAAGCTGCTCCCCGTGCTGGGTCTGAGCTAATGGGCTCACTCTGCTCCTTAGCTGGCAGCACCATGAAGAATGGCTCGTTGCTGGTGATCCTGCTGCTAGACTCAGCTGCTTGCACTGCTTCTCCTACCCTCCAGGCCACGGTGCTTTCTTTCCACATAGTGGGTGGTCGGTAAATGTTTTGAGGATTGCACTAGGTATCTATAAAGAGAGACTCCCAATCTGGAGGTCTTCGAGATTTGACCACCACAGTGCCTGGTGCCTGGTATCACCCTAATGGTGACACTCTGGATGCTGCAGAGAAACTGCTGACAGGACTGAAGATAGGTGGCCTTATGCCAAGTCTGCTGCGGTTAACGGAGAGGTTAAACAGTAACTTGAGTCCTGAGTGTGAGGAAATCTTGCAAAGCCACATCTCCTTGTTTCTACAACCTCTCTTGATAAGCACTGAACTGGGAATGGGGAGTCCTCTATTTTATTCACCATTACTGACTGGCTACCAAGGTGAGGTTTCTCATAGACCGCATAGCCCTGAGACTCGTGTGTGTGTGTGTGTGTGTGTGTGTGTGTGTGAGCACGCGCATGCGCGCAGGCCTCACCATCTAAGGGAGGGCTGGCACACACCAGATGAGGAGCCCCACCCTGGATGCCAGAGGCCTTGCAGAACGTTTCAGATGTTCATTCACTTCAGAAACTTTCAGGTACTAAATATGGGGTAGCTGGGAAAGGATGTCATCTGAGTTAGACATGAGACTCGGCGTCAGCCCACACTACTAAGAGGATGACTCAATGTGAAAGCCTTATGGCCTGCAGCTATGTGATTGTCCCAGGGCCCCCCATCTACCCCAGAGGTCACTGTTGCCTTTTAGGGGACATGGGGGAAGGAGTCAGGAAAGGGCGGGGCGGCTGGAGGAGAAGAGTGTAGCTTTCAAGGAAAGTGAGACTCCTTCCTCCCACTGCAGGTTTTTGTAGCTCAAGGGTTCTTCTAAAGGTAAAAAATAAACTCATCAGACACTTAAAAGGCAAGCATTAGGGACGTCCCCAATATAAAAATGGCCCCAGAATTTGTTTGGAAAGGAAGTAACATTTTCTCTTTGTAGCAATTATTCTGCCCGCAGAAGCTTCTAAACTATGATCTGCCATTACTTTTCAGTGATTTCACAGAAAGTTAATGTAAATTTCCAAGTATCTGCAGCAGGAATTTGGCAGGATTCCCTTGGCACTGGCCGGGGCTCCCTCTACAGTGCTGTGATCCTGCTACTGATCAGTGAAACCAATTCTTTTTTTTTTTTTTGAGATGGAGTCCCGCTCTGTCACCCCGGCTGGAGTGCAGTGCTGCAATCTCGGCTCACTGCAGCCTCTACCTCCTGGGTTTAAGTGATTCTCCTGCCTCAGCCTCCTAACTGGGATTATAGGCGTCTGCCACCATGCCTGGCTAGTTTTTGTATTTTTAGTAGAGACAGGGCTTCACCATGCTGGCCAGACTGGTCTTGAACTCATGACCTCAAGTGATCTGCCCGTCTCGGCCTCCCAAAGTGCTGGGATTACAGGCGTGAGCCACTGTGCCCGGGGCCAAAACCAATTCTTAATATCACATTTGATTCCAGCTGACTTTGTATACAGCCCCTTCTTACTGTGGGGCACTGTTATCGGGTAATGTAACAGATACAAAGAATGTGACATGGCACATCCTTACAGGAAGTTTACATATTATTGGAGATTAGTTATGATGTACAAATAACTTTGCTATAATGCAGACTGTGAAATCCTGACTCCTAGCAGGACTGAAGCAGGTCAGCTTTTCTGAAGAAAAGGTCTGTGTGTAGGAGCAGCCTAAAAACCAAGATCAATACCTCTAGTGGTCCCAATCACTGAACAGATCACCACTGCCTCAACACCTCACCCCCATTCTCCCTGCGATTCAGAATAGAAACAACGTTGAACTGTAAGATAAGTCTAAGAAAGTCAGACTTTGCAAAACACTCTGGAGGGTGAAATCGAATTAGGGAAAGACCACTTGAAGGTTCTTGCAGAGTGAGGCATAAGCTTTTGGTGCCTAGACTTGAAGCTGGTGGCGGCAAGGATGAGATGCAGTTTGAAGGTACACATATTTGATGGGATTTGGTGGCTGTCTGGGAACGAGGCTGTCTTCTGTGTTAGAGAGGAAGGGGTAAGACCTTGGTTTCAGTCTTGGTGGCTGGGCTCTCAGGAAGGAGAGCTGATTGTATAGGAAGCTGTAAAATCAGGTTGACTTTTAGTTTTTAAACAGGTTGAGTTGAGGATGACACTGGAACTCCCAGGTGAAAATGCTGAGAAGGAGTGAGGTGCATGAGTGGGCCCAGTGGGAGCTTTCAGGGCTAGAGATGTAGATTCTGAATGGAGGTGTCAGTTGAAGCTGATATTGAAGGCCTTCTTGGAAAAAGAGTGGAGGCAGCAGAACATAAATAACTGAGCCTTGAGACTGGCCCATAATTTGTGAGAGGAGCTGGAGAGAAGGCAAAAGGGAACAGTACATCTTTGTGTCATGGTGACCAATAGTTCAGATCTTCAAGCTGCACCTGGCTCCTTTGAAAGGGTATGAACCAGAGGGAGTCAGAGCAGAAAAGCCAACTTTGGGTTTCTATTTTCGGGGCAAAAATATCTATAGTAAGAAATTAGGGGTGACCTAGCAGAAATCAGAACACGTTTTTAATTTGATTTTGAATTTTGGACCAGGACTGCATAGCCCTCCTTTCAAGTATTCATTTGATAAATATTTATTGAATATCGATTGTGTTGAGACTGGTAAGGATAAAGCACAAACTAATTTCCTAATGTATACAAAAATATCTGTATTTAGCCTCTGGCTAAGAAAGAGGATGCAGTTTACAGTTAGCTTTGTTCTAACCATAAATTAGGACTTCACGGCCTATCAACAGAACTGATGTCGCTGCAATTCAAAATTCACTATTTAAAGAAAACTAGGGCTAGGCACAGTGGCTCACACCTATAATCCCAGCACTTCGGGAGGCCAAGGCGAGTGAATCACAAGGTCAGGAGTTCGAGACCAGCCTGGCCAACATGGTGAAACCCAGTCTCTACTAAAAATACAAAAAAATTAGCTGGGCCTACATAGTGGCAGGCACCTGTAATCCCAGCTACTTGGGAGGCTGAGGCGGGAGAATCACTTGAACCCGGGAGGTGGAGGTTGCAGTGAGCCGAGATTGCACCACTGCACTCCAGCCTGGGTGACAGAGCAAGACTCTATCTCAAAGAAAAGAAAACTAGGATGTGGTATCCTATTGGCTGCCAATGTAAGATGGTCTTAAGTTCTTTTTTTTTTCATACAGCAAGTCTTTTCATTTTTACTACTCAAAAAAGTTTCATTTTTTATTTAGCTTTCGACTCTGTGCTTGTGCCTTCAACATTTTCACAACCACTTTCTGCTCCTTGATAAGGAAAGCACACTTGATCCTGTCACGAACACATTTAGCACACGTGGCCCTGCTGACTGTTTGTTTTGGACAATATCATAGAACTTTAGGTTTTACAGCACGAGCCCCTCCAAAGTCCGCCTGGGCACACGCCACATATAGATTTTGGTGCTTTCCCAACTTTCTTGGTTAAAAGGTAAACAATTCTATTACCAGGGGTTTGGGGCAGCCTAATTTTGTGAGAGGTTGTACTGTAGGAATGCCTACGACGGTATGTCAAACGCTGGACCATTCTGAGTGCCTGCAGACAGCGTCCCCGGGAAGAGCAGTCTTAAGTTCTTTACAGAGTCAGTTTTAATAAGATAATCTAGTACATGAACTCTCTTGATGGACAAGAATCTCTTTACTGTCGACAAGAAAAGGGCTCATCTGTCCTTCACTTTTGGTTCCATACCTCTATTACAGCACACAGTGTATCAGTTCTTTGTAAAAGTCTAATGGCATCCACTTCAAGAGAGTTCCTTAATGGAAGAGACCTTATCTTTGTGACCTAGCTAGCCCCTTTCATCTCATAACTATTTCCTAGATAATTCTGATCAACCTGTTACCATAATCATAATTTTAACCACTTTTGCAATTTCTCCATTCTTTCATCCTTATTAAGTTAGACATTAAACAGTAGGTGAGCGTAACTCTGATTTTAGCTGTTGTCCTGTTGATGCTGGTTAAGAGTCTTGGACAAGAGAACAAAATCCACTGTAAGTTCTGAGTTTTCTACCCATGGTAAATACATTATTAACTGGTACAGCTGTGAGCCTTGAAATTTCCTTATTCCACAACACATACAATGCAGTGGAAAACTCTGTACCATATGGCACAGTAAGGGGATCTGAAACCAGAAGGCTTAGACGCCAGTTGTGATGCTGTCACTGACTAGCTTTGAGTCCCTAGGACAGCTACTAACCTCTTAAAGCCTCATCTCCCTCATCTGTAAAATGGGGATGTAGATGCTAACCTCTTCCCAGGCAGTTAGTAAGTTAAAAGAGAAAGCAAAGCAAATAACTTTTTAAATTACAAAGCAATACTTAAGTGGATAGTTCCTTCGTTCAGGGGTTGAGGGCCACATTTCCTTTTCTATATAAACACACAAACCCTGAAGTATGAATAACAGGGTTGGCCAGGAATCACAGCAGCCGAACAAAACTGTGAGGTAGAGGTGCCACAGATGACACGTGCCAACATGCCACCTGTGTCCTTTATCCCTGGGATGCCTCTAACACCTATTGAAGGCTGAATCACAGATTCAACCACCTGAAACAACAGTCTGGGGTTAAGAATCAAATGCATTAGTAGCCTAAGGTACCATAGTGGCTTTGCTTAATGTGTTTTTAAAAAAAATCTTATTGGGTCTTAAAACATTTTTTTTACTTTGCTTTTCACCTCTTCAATGGAAAGTAATAATTGCCCCTATTTTCCTGACACATGGAAGCTACTGAGGTGGAGATAACTCCAGTTATGAATACCACAGTGATTTAAACACATGTACAAAACTACTCTTTGTTGTCTAAGCATGTGGCCTTGAGTTCCCACATTCTTATTGTGTGGGGGCTCTAGGGTTTGTGTACACTTTTCTTTTCTTTTTCTTTCTTTCTTTTTTTTTTTTTTTTGAGAGTCTCGCTCTGTCACCCAGGCTGGAGTGCAGAGGTACGATCTCGGCTCACTGCAACCTCTGCCTGCCGGGTTTAAGCAATTCTGCTTCAGCTTCCCAAGTAGCTGGGATTACAGGTGTCCACCACCACGTCTGGCTAATTTTTTGTATTTTCTTGGTAGAGATGGGGTTTCACTATGTTGGCCAGGCTGGTCTCAAAACTCCTGACCTCAAGTGATCCATCTGCCTCGGCCTCCCAAAGTGCTGGGATTATAGGCATGAGCCACAGTACATGGCATTGTGTACAGTTTTCTAATGTTGCCTGGGTCTTAGGGTTAAATATTTTTATTTTTGAAAATTAAAGTACTAGAAAATATTGTGGAAGTATAGCTGTGTTCTGAAGTTACAGAACCTACCAAAAAGGTCCCAAGTTAGAGAACTACAAATGTCTACTAACCAGATATTTCTTCAGGTATATAATTATGCATGAAGATTATTTTATAGTTTTATCAGGTACCTTTTTCTTCTTAAAAAACACTTTTTTTTTTTTTCTGTTCTGAATAAGTAGAATCGGCAAAATCAAAGTGAAACTTACAGAATAATGGTCGAGAACTAGCTTCTCGTGGCTACTCTGGACCAGTGAGTTCACTGGCCATTCAATTTCAAAGACATAGAGCGTTAATTCTGGTACAACTTAACTATCAATTCACCACAAGATGGTAAATATATGAGCAAGATTAATGTTAGAGCAAGCTTAATGTAAGATAAGCACATTTATAAATCATACTATGCAGACTGTCTGAGCTAACCATAGAAAGTTACAGACTTTTTAACACTGCCTTAAGTTAGTATTTTTAAAAGTCTAATTATTTCAAGTTGCCTCTTATGAATATTCAAATGATTAAAGTTAAACATAGGTTAGGGGACAGGAAAACTACAAAATGAGTTCTCCCAAGTTCAAATAATTTTACCAAAAACTACATTTTATTCAAGAAACAGAAAAGGAGTCATTCGGTGCCATGCTTTTATTCAAATGAAAGGGGAAAAACTACACTGTACCGGGAAATAGCAAATATGACAGTATTTTACAGCACAGCATCTTAAAAAACAAAAAACCTGTTAGCAATGCTCTAGAGTGGACAGGTAAGCACACCATACACTGTACATTGCTCAACAGTGTCCATGAAATCGTAATTAAATAGCTGAATTTGGCTTTAAACAGCCAAATAAAACTGTAACAGTCATTCTAATACAAAATTGAAAAACCAAGAACTAAAAGCTTTCCAAAGCTGTGTCAAATCGCAGAATTTGACAGGCCGCACTGATAACCATGACATATGTTTGGCAAATTTAATGGAATAGTTATCATAATAATTTGACCTCTGATGATGAAAGCACCAGTGTGTTTCAGTAAGGTTGACAAAAATCCCCAGACTTTATGAAATGGCATATTTTTCAACTGTATAATTTTAAAAACATAATTCAAAAAAAAAAAAAGCTGCACCATAATAAAAAAATCTGCAGACTTAAAGAAATAGATCCATATTCCTTCTGCATTAATAAAGTAAAATCTTATACTGAGAGCAATGAACTCTGTGGCAATATTCACATTCTACCTTTAGACCTTATAGACATTCAATTCAACTGTTGGACACACACAGATTAAAAATAAAGGGTGGTCCCGTTTAGTTTTAAATAGTTTCTCCATTGTCTTGCATCTGATTTTCTTCATTTAATAGCCAAGTAAGATCACAAAGATTGCTTTGATGAGGGAAATTTAGTTAACTGAAATGAACAAATTTAGTAATGTAAAATGCTTATGAATTATCCTTTTGACTACTATTCACATTTTGATTAGATTCATTTATACTTTTTAAAACTGGTTTTAATCTAAACATGTATTTGACAATCATTTCCTTCTAATTGTGATAGAAATTGTTGTCTAAAAGGTAAAATGTGCAATTCCCCATTTTTAATATCCATATATTATATACACAGTATGTATACACTTAAAATATAAGAGTTACATATCCTGGTCTCTTACATGCAAACAGTAGATCACAAATAGTTTTGAGCTACACATGTATCTTGCACAGGTATTGGGAAAAAATCTGTGAAATTTTTTTTACAGTTTAAACAAATATACATAAATATAAGAACATAAATTACAGTAAAATATTGACAGCATTTGAGAAAATGTTGATAACCCAGATGCACTGATGCCTACAGGCCTTATAATAATAGAAAAGTACAGCTCAGGGACATCTCATTCCTAGTCTTTTTTTTTTTTTAAAATAAGTAAATACATCATATGAGACATTAGTTCTCTCTCTAAACAACTCAATTAGAGAAATGTATATATTTTTATCTCTACTTCCCATGAAAGAAAACAAACTACGCATCTCATTTATGATACAATACTGCCTTCCCCCCTAGTTTACACAGTTGTCACAACACTGAAACATAACAGGGTCACATAATCATTCAAGTCTTTTCCTGAGAATGAAGTTTTTCCCCAACTAACCCTCTGGTATACACTGCTAAAGGACAAAGATCACGTAGAGGAGATTTCAAGTGTATACTTAATCTAAGCCATCCACTTGAAAAGGATTAAAACGAAGAAGAAAAACCCAATATAAGTAAAATAAAGTGAAGCTATTTTAAAATTAAAATGTAGCCCTTTGTACATGTTTAAAAATTCTAAATATAATTTTTATATGAGTTATAAATATAATGTAAAGACTTCCTGAGAACTTGTTTCAGGAAGTCTTAGATCTTCAGACGGAAAGACTACTCTCAAAGTGTCATTCACTTCTGCCAACTTATAAAGTGACTTACTTTAAAGAAATAGAAAGCTTTTTTGTTAAAAGAACAATCTAAATTATTCTGAGTTGGCCAGAAGTGATGTAAAAACAGCACTGATTTAATCAGCAACTTCTTGTAACATAGTCTTGGTTAAGATCACGTGGTTTAAAGCGAACCTACTAGCAGCTCTTTACAACACCTCCTCTTATTTAATAGAGAATGTTAATACTTGAGTGAATAATAAATACAGAGTCGTAAATATTTAGCAGAATAATATTTGCAAATGCTGTAACACCATTAAAATATGAGGGTTACTGTAAAACTAAGCACTGGTGTTTCTCCTAACATCGTAAGAAAGGTGCGAGTTACTTCTGAAGGTGTATTTCCTACTTTCATGATCTCTGCATGAAACAAAACACAAAGGTATCTTAGAATAAACCTCCAGGAGAGAAAAATAGCAAAATAAACCATCTGAACAAGAATATACATTAAAAAGTTAAAAAAAAAAAAAAGCAACAAATAAAACACATAATTTGTAATCTTAACCGTATTTCAACGATAAATCCAACTAATATCCATGAAAATTCAGTGCTTCAATGTATCTAATATCAAGCAGGTGAACCTGATAACACATATAAATCTCCATTTGTGAATTAAAACATTTCCTTCATCACTTGGACTTATCACCTAAGTGAGAATCTTCTGCACTCCAAAATACTGCGGTTTACATTCCAGTTGTTCATGACAACAGAGCTTAATGTCCAGTTTTAATTAATAAAAGTCTTGTTGGCAATTAGAAAGGTTTTCTATAGGCAGGAAAGATGAAGTGCAAACTTACCATGAATGTTCTGAAGCAAATATTTCCCAACTTCTATGCCTTAGAGGGTAAAAGTTTTTTGGGTGTTACTGGTCTTTTGGTCTGCCATAAATGGCTATGAATGGTAATTGCATCAACACTGGCAGATAAAGTTTTAGCGGGTATGTGGCTAAACTGTTTCCTGTCAGAATTATATTTGTAAAGTCCTTCAATCATTTTTTTAGTGATAGATTTAGGGCCTATCCCAGTCAGTTTACTGATTTCTTCAGTTTCTGGGCAATAAGTATACAAAGATCTGAACTGGCATCCTGAATCCCGGAACAAGATTAAGAAGTTGTTGGCGTCTGACTTCTCCATTTCCTTTAAAATAAAAAACATAACACACCAATAAAAACCCTTTATTTTGCTGAATAAAGTTTATAGAATTATATTACATTTCTTAGTCACATTTTATAACATTATTGCAATGACAAATTTTAAAGCCTATTGCTAGTCTTTAATTAAATCTCCAAGCTTCCAGAACCCAAGGTGAAAGTGAACTAAATCTAATAATTAAAATATCTAGCTACAGATCTTTTTACCTGCTGTTAAAATTCTAGGCCCATCAGAGTACATTCTCTTGAATGGATAAAAGACTCCTACAGTTTGCCAAATTTAATTTTCATGGAAACATGCTTACCTCCAGTATTTTTTTCTTCTGACCTTCATTTACTTTTCCAGCCAAACAGCAATGAGCTAAAGCATTTTGTATTATGTGCTTATTGGATTTTGCACTGGGTTCTTTGTAGAGCTTTGGTCCTATGGTAAGGATTTAACAATAATAAAAATAACATTCCTAAGTCAGAAATACTATTTTAAAATGATGTAACTGTTCCTACACTGCAGGAATACTGTAATAGAAGAATGAATTCTGTGCTTAAAGGCCTCTTACTGACTGCAATCCAATCAAAACATTGTTTTATCCACCCATAGATACACCTGGAGAATGTTCCCATGGCCTTTTGGAGTACCCTGTGAGAGCAGTACTAAAAATAAAATATTGCTATAACTGTCATACTGCCTATTTAACCTTCTTTCTTAAATCTATAAGGTTAGTGGTTAGCTTGGAGTAGAATGGGTCCATGAGTCATTTAAAGCCTTTCCAAAAGGCAAGAAAAACTTTTCTTTTTCAGGTTGTTCAACTGAACTAACAAAGAGAAGCAGAGGGAGTAACATGGAAATATGGTCAAATCCCAGGTCTTAAAAGCTGTCAGACTGGCTGTAGAAGTTTGCATTAAAAGCCACAGAGTGAGTCTCTAGCAAATTCTATCCTCTTTAGGCCTTTATAGGGTTTCCACATCCACTCCGTCATGGATAGATGGAAGCAATCTCCTTTCCCCTCCGCTCTTCCCCATACATGTTCTCCCAGGCCTTCCTATCTTATCTCTCAATGTGCTGCTGGCATTTTTTTTCTGATTTCTCTCCTGCTTCATTGATTTCTAAATGTCGTTAACCCACATTCTATTCTTCATTGCTTTTATTTCCATCATGCCTACCTAGACGCTAGAAGAGGACTTGGGGGGGGATATGTGAGGCTGGATACCTTCCTAGATTCGATGCATTCTTATCTTTTAGAGCCTCTTAATACTTGCTAAAGGTGCACAATTCTGGATACCTGAAATCCCAATATTAGGGAGAGGACTTTGTGGATTCTAGCCTTTACTCAGTACTGAGGAACTATGTAGAACTTCTCTAAAACTTCTTCAGACCCAACCTACACAGAAATGGCTAACAGTGGTTAGGGTGGCATCACTAATTTTGTTCAGAAACTTACTGAACTACCTGAAAGTGAACGCCTGTGTTCACTGTTTATTAGCTGCTTGTGTTTAAGACCCAAAGGTGAGCCAATAAAATTTTCTTTAGCACAGCCTCCATTTATGAATGTGTTAAATTCAAATGTTTCTCTAAAAATGTAGATACACTAACCTGTATATTCTGTTCCAGAAGCCACTGAAGAAGTTGTTGATGCATTTTCCCAGTCTTTTTCTCCATTTCGACTGCCACAACGACTTGGAGATAAGAAGCCTTCTACAGACTCTGATCTAATTAGAAAATAAAATATGTTTTATGTCTCAAACAGAGAAAAAAATGGGAGCCAGAGGGTATACGTGAAAGTACCAACCAAAATTCAATCCAACGGCCTAAACATAATATGATGAGGCCGGGCACGGTGGCTCACACCTGTAATCCTAGCACTTTGGGAGGGTGATGTGGGCGGATCACGAGGTCAGGAGTTCAAGACCAGCCTGGCCAATATGGTGAAATCCCATTTCTACTAAAAATACAAAAGTTAGCTGGGCGTGGTGGCACACACCTGTAGTCCGAGCTACTCAGGAGGCTGACACAGAAGAATCGCTTGAACCCAGGAGGTGGAGGCTGCAGTGAGCCAAGATCGTGCCACTGCACTCCAGCCTGGGCGACAGAGCAAAACTCCATCTTAAAAAAAAAAAAAAAAAAAAAAAAGATTTTTTTTTTTGTCTTATTCACAGCTATACATCCAAGTTCCTAGAACACAGTATACATTCTATAAATATCTGTTGAAAGAATGAATGTTTTTCAATGTGAAAATTAGCAAATAACACGAAAGGATGGTAATACAAAGTTAACAACTCTAAGTGATGACTGTCACTAGAAATGCTGTTTTCTGATATGGGAATTACACTATAAGATAATGAGATACTGACTTTTAGCTTCTAATCTATATCTGAGAGAAAGAAAGTACAAAAGAGATCTTTCCTAAGTCATAGGCAACCCACTTTGGAATTACTCTGATGGGGAAAACCTCCTTGTATTAGTGGGAAATACATCAGAGAAGGTGGTACTCTCATTCTACTGACTGTGATTTAATCATAATCATATTAGTAATTACTGATGTATAATTACTGCTAATGTTTCATAGCTTATAAAAAGCATATTATCAATGTCAACAATTCTATATTCTAAAAGATAAAAAGCACTGCAAGATGAATAGACTTCTTTATATCATTTCTTTTAACAGAAACTCAAATAGTCCTAAGTCAGCAAAGCTTAGAAAAATCTGTGATTATAATTTGGTCATTATAAAATATAAACTAAAAACACGAAAGAGTTTTTACTTAAGAGTTTGTATAATTACAGGTACTATATTCTTTCCTATAAAAATATTCACGTGTTATGGATTTACCTTGGTGTCCTCTTGCCTGAGTGCACACTCTCGTTATCACCTGTGTTCAGCGATGCCAAAGAAAGGCTAGAGACTAAAAAAACACGATAAATTCATGATCCTGAATAAAAACAAAATTAGAAATTTAAAAGGAGCAACTAGCAAAGAGTCTGTTCATTAGATAACACCAGCATATAAAAATTGAGCTTCTGTAGTTTCTTTTCCTTTTCTCTGTGCTTTTAGTTTAAACACATAATATGCTTGCATGCATATATATACAATTTATTTAAAATTAGCAAGAAACCTACTTTTAGGAAACAATGATAAAACTGACTTCCATTCAAAAAGGAAAATGTTAATGTGAGACATGATACTGTGATCCTAAAGAAAAAAATAACAAAAAAATTTCAAAATATCTAAATCCTAGGTAGAAAATGTTATCAATTCGTTTTACAGGCTTGAAAAGACAGAGTTCTCTTTACACAGTCAACGTTATATTATTTTTGGTTTTAATGAAGATTTTTTGTTTCTTTTTAAAAATTTATCCCTTCCCCCAAGATTTTTTAAAAATAAGAATATGGTCGGGCGCAGTGACTGATGCCTATAATCCTACTTTGGGAGGCCAAGGCTGGCGGATTGCTTGAGCCCAAGAGTTCGAGACCAGCCTGGACAACATGGCAAAACCCCATCTCTACAAAAAATACAAATAAATTAGCTGGGTGTGGTGGCACTCACCTGTAGTCCCAGTTACCCAGGAGGCTGAGGTGGGAGGATCACCTGAACCCAAAGAGGTAAAGGCTGCAGTGAGCCATGATCACACCCCTGCACTCTAGCCTGGGCGACACAGTGAGACCCCATTTCAAAAAATAACAATGAGTATGCATATTGACTTTTAAAAAACATATAGTCTCTGGAAAGAGCCAAGGGAATAAAATACAAACAAAAAAAACATATACTCTCTCAACTCCAGATATTGTAAGTTTGGATTTTCAACCATTTATATCTTGAAGGAGGGACTTGTGAACTCTTGATCTTATATTCCTTATTGTACCAACATGTTTCTTGTACATTTCATGCATATAACATTTCTTTACATTTGTCAGTATGTATAGGGTAGTTAATAGTTCAGGGAGATTAATAGTTCAGGCCAGAGTTCCATAATAGATTAATATTTAAATTTGATTTTTAGCATTCACATTTGTTCTACTGAATATATGCATGCATACATAACACATTTAAACTTTATTTGCTCATTTTGGTTTTCCAAAGAGGAGCATGCATAATCTCAAACTGTGTATCCAATTTTGCATATCCAAGTACAACCAAGTTAGTACGACAAACCAACCAAGCTGGTGTTTTTCATGAACAGACTCTTCATAATAAGCTATGTTACCTGGAGGACCCTTTATTGGTGTTTTGGGGGATTCAATATGATCTCTGTGAATAGATTTTGGTCGCTGTTTTTTCTGTTTAACTACTTGAGGACGGGGTTTAATTACTGTATCCATATCTTCCATTAGTTTCAGTTGTTTCCGCCTCATATATTCTTGCCTAATAAATTCTCTGCGTGCTCGCTCATCTTCTTTCTTCTGACGTTCTTCCTCAGTTTTACGCCTAGGAAATCAAGTGGTCACAGTTTTTATTCTGCACACCAAAGACAAATCACACAGGAGGAATTTATGCATTTGATGTGAGAAGGGAGAATTCTATTTCATCACCTTGGGGAATAAATGATTCATTTAAAAGGTACTTGATGATTCTGCTGAGACATGGGATTAAGCATAAATAAATAAATAAATGAAGGTGGGAAGGAAGAGCTCAAGAAATTAAGAAAAAAATTAAAAGGTATTTGAGATAATTTAGGTTGTGTGTGTGTGTGTGTGTGTGGGTGTATATATATATATATATATCCCCCAGTAAAGTTATTTCATGGTTTTTAAAACATTTAAATTAATTATTTAAATTGTTTCTAGAGAACTTTACCATAAGATAAAAATATAAAATCAGACAATACTTTGGGAAAATAAATTGGTTTCTACAAAGCACCAAAAAGTAGCATTGATCAAACTGTCTATACTACAAACTTTTCTGAAAAAAAAGTCTGTTAATTAAAATTAATGTGAAACTACCCCTTTGAGTACTTGCCAAATTTTCCTAAATATGCCCATGCATCATTAAAGTTCAGATCTAGCACTGGCCCAACAATTCTCTTTACCTTGTTTCCTCTTTCTTATGCTCCATTTCTGCTTCCAGCTGTTGTTTCCGGAGCTGAGTTTCTTTTTCCCTTCTTAATCTTTTCTCCAACAAAGCTGCCCGTTTCATTGCCATATCATTTTCTGCTTTTTGATCATCCTAAGAACGAATTTTATTGAAAATGAAACATAAAAAGAAACAAAAAGAAAAAGATGAAACATTTTAGGTATCAATATTCTCATTTTCAATTGTTATAGTCACATTTTATGGTTAGTCTTATAACTGAAAGTTTGAATTCTCTATTACAACCCTTCTGAATGTGGACGTGGTTCAGAAATTATGAAGGAAGAACCGAACTACAGTGTTAACAGTTCCATCAAGTAAAAGAGGAAACGCAAACTTACTTAATTATATGCTGTCAAAACCAAGGAGGTTTGCAAAGAACAACCATAAAAACAAAAAAACACAAAAGATTTCTTTATCCCCAACTAATAACTTACAGTAGGGAGTTCCCCCACTAATTTTGAAAATTGCATTAAAATTATATTTAAAATATAAACTCATTAAAAAGATCTCAGTAAAAACACCTCAAAATCAGCCACCCAATGTTATATCACATAAATGAAACTACAGCTGCATGATTTTAAGTTGAAGTACTGACAGTTTGCTTGATAGGTTCTGAACTATACTAAAATCTTTTTCCACTGAAGAAAAGATGGGCGTAATTATACTCTCTTCTACAGTTCTTTTAATTTGAGCTAGTTCATTATCTATAGGCCTTCTGGGCCTGCCCTAGCTTCTACTTGAATCCTTAGGGACAGCCCAGTTCTCAGGGGGCTTCCAAAATGCTTCAGAATTCAAGAAAGTAACAAGCTGCTGTAGAACTGATTCACTGTCTTAATGTTTCCTTGTCAACTGTCCTTGCCAATGTTTAATTCAATAAACATTTCTTTGGTGTCTAATATATTCACAACATAGTGTCAAATATTAAAATATATGGTGCCTCAGGTCAAGGATCTAAAAATCACAAGGGGAAGAAGTACAAACAACAAGCTTTGTATAGAAACCCAGAGACAGATTTAAGAGACTAAAGAGAGAGAAAGTCAGAAGATACCATTCAAGTAATTAGTTCAAACATTCAAATATGTCTTCATCTATCAAATTACTTATGTTGTAGTTTGCCAGACACTTTACTGTACTATGGGGACAAAAAGATGCAGCACCTCTAGGAAGTCATGGTCTAAGAGACAAAGCAAATCATATGAAATAGTTAAAACTCCAGGACATAGGTATGAGTATATTAAGGATACAACAGATACACAAATGAGGAAACATCTGACCTCAACTGAAAGAATTATAAGGCTTTAGATGAAGCTTGAAGTTAATCTTAAAGAACAGTACAAAATAAAATTACGGGGAAGAAGCCAGACAAAAAGATTTAGGTTAATCTGTGAAAGTCCCTGAATGTTATGCTGAAGGGTTTGAACTCTTTTCAATAGGAAAGATTTTTGACTAGGAAGAGACTCAGTTGGAGCTATGCTCTTGGAGCAATCATCTCTAACAGTATGAAGAATGCAATGGCAGGATTAGAGACAGAGAGCCCAGTCAAGAAGCAGTAACCACAGTCCAATGGATGAATAATGGGGTGGTGAAGATATGGAAATGAATGGAATAGAAATGAAGGAACAGAGGTACTACCTGTTTTATACTAATATTTTTCTTCCCCTTTGTTTTCTTTTCTCTGCAAGGAACAGAGTCTCTAGACAGTAAATTTTAATATCTATTAGTGTCTAGAGTAGCATTCTGTTAAAAAAAAAATGGTAGCGTTACATGATTAAGAGACAAAATGGGATCACTACCTGAAGAGATCTGAGTAGCTTAATTTTTAAAAGGCTTTTGTAAAAGTAAGAAAGCAGTAGAGGAACAAAACCAAGGAATATATCTAAACATGTGATAAAAGGATTTATTAGAGCTTTTGAGTCCGTTCTGGAAATACAGTGTGCTTGAATGTTACTACAGTCCACGGGGATGGACTTGTATCAAAAGGGACTGCCGCTGAAAGAAGCAAGCATGTCAACCAAAAAACAAATCCAACACGACCACACTCATCTAATGAAGATGCTCAAAACTATGCAGATTAATACTACACCTTAAAAAAGAATCCACAGCATACTTTCTGGTCATCATCAAATTGTTCTTTATCACTTTCTCCATCATATTTTTCAACAGGTACATCAGCCTTTTCAGGGGGTTTCAAATCTGAGAGGGAAACTTCAATCAGATTAACATTTTTTGGAGCGGTAGGTGGGAAAATGGGTTTAGGAGGGGGTTCTGTTGGTTGGTTCAATTGGTCCTCATTTGGTGTCAGACATACAGTCTCTGTGACAGGCAGTGATAGGACTTCAGAGACTGTTGACTCAAAAGGTTTGATCTCCTTTTCTTCTAGATTATGTCCTCGCTGTTCCAAAGTCCCTTTGGATTCCAATTCCTCCTTTTTAACTTCCTCTTTAGGTTTGGATTCTTTTAACTGAGGTTCTCCATCATCCCCAAAACATACAAATGACCTAGTCTGAATAGGAACTTGACTTGGTGAAAACCTCCTTAACCGAGGAAGGCTATCCACAGACCGAGGAGGTGTCAAGGTTCGATTCAAAGGTGTTATTTTTAACTCATTTGGCCTAGGAGTCCTTTGATTTTTAACAGAAAAAGATGCGCTTTTCCTGTTAGAAGACTGTGGAGATGGGTGAGTAGGACGAGGGGAGTCTGAGGAGAATGGTGCAATGGCTGATGACAGGCCTGCCTGCTTAGAAGGCTTAAAATCTCTAATCTGTTTCTGTGGAGAGGGTTGTGGAGGTGAAATCACCCAAGATTGTTGCTCTCTCATCTGCATTAACATCTCCTGCTGAAGTGACAAGCGTTGCATTTCTTGTTGTAGAAAATGCAGGGATGAATTTAACTTTTCAATGGATTTTGTATATTCTAAAATCTCTCCTTCATTTAAAGTTTCTTCTGAGGGGCTTGCCAGGTTCCACTGCTTCTCAGGATCAATAGGTGTAGTCGGAGACTTAAGCCATTTGGCTTGAGGATTCTCTATGCTTTCTTTTATATCTGCCAGTGACTTGCTCCTTTGTCCATCAGTTTTTTGTGATTCCTTTTCTTTTGCCCGATCAGTATATACTTTCTCATCTTCTGCACCCGCTGCTTCCTCTCGCAGAGGGGAAATCCCATCCCCTTTCTTTTTCACTACGGTAAGGAATGCTGTCCTTCCCATTTTCTGTCTCTGTTTAGTAAAAGCAGCTTCCATTTTCTTTTTCTGGGCTTCTATAGCACGCCTCTTTTCTTCTAGTTTCATCCTAAGATGCACCATCTCAGAAGCCAACAGCTGGGTAGTGTCCCGTCCCTGTGGAAGCCCTGTTTCTTCTGGAATTTGTGCCCACGCAACAACATGAGGAATATTAAGTTCAGAGCCCTCTGGTGTAGTTTTTTGAGAACTGCTTCCACTACTTTTTCCATCAGTATGATTCAGTTTCCTGAATTTTTGTTCAGCAAAGCTGGTCATTTTAACTCCAGAACTAGAAGAAGCGCTACTGCCTGGCTGAGACTTGGTACTTATAGTACTTGGACAAGGACTCAAAGCTTCTCTGGTGTTGCCGGTTCGTATATCATAATCCTGAAGAAATTTAGATGCATCATCCATGTCAGAGTCCAAGCTTACAGTATAATCTCTCAATGAAGAATCTTCGTCCATAGTTTCAGGTATATCTTCTGAAGGAACATGAATTCCAGTGTCTACTTCAGTATTGTCAGTTATGGGACTCAAGGCACCTTTTGCATCAGTTACATTATCAGGACTAGATTGATTTAGCTTGATATTTGAATTTAGGATACTCATTTCTTGACTATGAAGAAAGAAGCCATTAGCAATTTGGTCTGGCTGAGGTGTATGAGGAGATTTTTCAGTATCATGAATTATCTGCAACGCTTCTTCAATGCTTGGTGTCTCAATCTGATTGCCAAACTCATCTAGAAGTATTCTATTTTGTAAAGCTCCATTTGGAAGCTTGTAAGGAATATTCTCATTAGAGTTTAGTTCATTTGTGTTACAGGGCACATAAGATTTGAGGTCACTGTGAGAATCTATATTAAGCTCTTCCTCAATGCTCTCTGCTTCCTCTTCTCCATTTATTGGCTTGAAGGACAAATTTTTCCTAATGTGTTTAGACACACGATCGTTGTTCAGGGTGAGTCCTTCATTACTAATAGAACGAGTGATTCCTTGGTTTGGAGTGGATCTCTGTACACTATCTTCTTTATCAAAAGAAATGTCAAATGATACGCCATGTACTGATGATCTAAAAAAAAGTTAAAGAGAAAAATCCTTTAAAAATCCTAGAAAAGAAATGATTTTTAGTATCATTTAATAAGAATTATTTGAAATTACATTTCTTTTCTTTCCCCAGTTTTCATAATCATACTGTCTTCAAGGGAAGGGGAGAGCGATCTAGCTACTTTTTAAAGTTAGCCCTTTCACTTCTCTATCATCTGCCTATACTATACAGCCTTTTTCAAATTTAGGAACTAATTAAAAGTCTTAGCAATTTGATTATCAATAAAAGACAGACAGACACAATTTGCATTTCTTAATAATCTAAATACACTAAAAGTAATTCTCTTTGTTTACCTTTTCTCTTTGGGCCATGTCCCTATGAAGCCATCAACATAAGACATAGATGAAGACCTTCTAATTCCTCCTTCAAATGCAAAAAAGAAAAAAACCATTGAAACCATGTAAAAAAATTAACTTATAGCAACTTAGGAGATTTCACGTATTTGAGGATTAATTAATAGCAATACAAATTAAGTAGGTACATATGGAGAATTAGAGATCATTTTATCAAGAAAAGCAAGCACAGTGAAACCAACCATGCTTTTAGTGTGTTATAATAGCCATTTTTCAGAAAAAACAAAAACAAAAACAAAAAAACCTGGATATTTGTTTATTTGTATTTACTCTCAATCATTTCCCAGGTAACCTACTTAAAAGGGTATTTTCCTAGGCTTTTTCAAATATATTACCTGAGGCTGAAGAATGAGCTTGGGGACGTGAATACCTAGAAGGCAAATGATGATGAAACTGTGTAAATGTAGCTCCTTCCCCACTGCAATGGAAAATAAATGTAAAATGTTATATTTTAGCTGTTTAATATAAATATTATGTAGAATGTCTAAAGTTAGAAACAACACTATCACCTCTGATTCTACATCCTATATTTTAAAAATATGGAAACATAATATATTGATTAAACCAAAGAATGGCTGTGATTACAGTATGCATCTATATCTATTTTATGCCTTTTAGCCAAACAATTTGAAGTACTTTCATATACATCTCAATGTCCTTGTGAGATATGATGAATTATTTTCATTTTATAAACATAAAAACTGATATAGAAAAACATAAAATGAAACTCACCAATTTGAAATATTTTGGTCAAATCTAAATCTTTAAAACCTATAGGTATCATAAACCCTAGTCAAAGATCCTGACAGCTTCCTGATCATGGACCTATGTCTGCCTAACAGCTAGTAGCCAAGTATGTGGTGTAGCTGCTGAAAACATCTTTCGCTTTGCCTGTCTTCTTCCTTTGTCTTTTTCTTTCTATAAAATCATCATTTAGGTGCACTAGCATTTGAGGATGTGGCTACATTATACCCAGGAAGAGTAAAAATACTTCAATTCTTTCTCAAAAGTTCTACAGTGTTGGAGAACTACGATGGACCACATGGAGACACAGAAATGAGAGGATGACTAGGAACCCAGAATAGCCTAGAATAATAGCTACACAATAATTTTTCAAGGAAAAGAATGTAGACATCCCTCTGCATTATAAAAAGAGTTTCTGCTGGGAAATATAGGAAAAATGAGCCACCGAGATGTCTGAGAGACAGAAAAGGGATGAGTCTTTCAGAGGACATGAATTAAAACGTTTCAGAAATGTGGGATATTGTCCATTAAGGTTCCTAGAATAATTATGGAGTAATCTACTCTTCGAGTGGAAAGCTTTACTTTCCACTTTAAAAGTGAAATTTAAAGATTTAATAGAGTAAGAGCGGTGACCCAGAACACTGAGTGTTTTCTAAATCTTCAAGGAAGGAAATGTCACTGTCGACCCACCACGGCTAAATTTCATATTTTTATATTAAGCCAAGAACTCATACAGAAATTACTTTGAATGTTTTACTCATGATTTTTAAAATGTATTTTTAATGTGTCTGAATTTCCATAAACCCACAAAAGATAGTAGTTTTAGCTTAAAAAAATCAGATTAGGGAGTCCAGAGTCAACATAAATTGTAGGTTCTAATAAATAAAATAAAAACTCTGAAATACATTTATAAACAAACTAATATCCCTATCACATACTTGGGTGAGAAGTCAGGATTACTTAGGTATTAAATGACAGGACATTTTTACTTTTCTTTCAATTTAGTTCCTAATGTCATGTACTAAAACATTAAAGATTCAATACTGTAATAAGTATTCTATTGTAACGAAGGGTCCCTGGGTTTTCGGTATACATTGTGAAAAGGTACACACATGTAACTATTGCACCTTGACATTTTTGTTGTTTCAGAAAGTTCCAGGAAGCAGCCCAACCCCACATTACAAAACAAAAACGACACAAACTGGGTGGATGCAGAGATGGCTAAGTAGGAAAATCCCAACCAAGAAGCAGCTTATTCCCCATTTTCTAGACATGCCAGTATGCAGAAGCTGACTGATGACTGCACCTTTACTGCCTTTACTCCACCTCTACATACAATGACTCAGCTAACTAGCCTACTAAAAGCCCTATTTTCACCTTTGTTTGAGGGGGCACTGCATTGGGGAATTACTCTGGTGACATCCTTACTTGCTGCAAGTAATAACACCTCTTGCCTTGTTGGACTGCCATCTGCCAAGAGATCAAACCCACGAGTTGTATGGGTAACACTGTGAGCTCTCAATAGCTATCCTAACCAGAAAAAAAAAAAAAGGCAGCAGGAAAAAACCTTCGAAGATTTTAAAAATCAGAAAATATATAAAAATCCTAATAGAATTTCAAAATTTCCCTCTGAGGCCTAAGAGTTACCTATTAGGCAATTCTCAACTACGAACAAATTATGCATCAAAAGTTTGGTTTTAGGTTGGTTATTGTGAACTTAGAATATATTCTCCCACTTTTCAGTGTGGTGCATAAAAACATTCATTTCAATGTATATTTCAATTATATTTCAGTTAAAACAGGCTTTAATAGGGCAAGTTAATTATAACAGTTCAAAATCCAACTGAAATTCTTAAAAACCTTATTTAATGTAATAAAATGTTACTTGGTTTCATTAGTAAATAGAATAGAAATAGCGAAAATAAAGTCATTATTGAGTTTACCTTGAAGGGAAGTCTGAACTACTATCTAAGACATTTCGTTTGGCAGCATTCAAGACAGGAATTGAAAGCATATCTTTTACAGGTTCAGCTGGAATAAAAGATTTTTAAAAAGATCCTCAAATTAGCATATTTCTATTAAAAATTCTGGACCATAAATAAATTTATAATAAAATTTAACTTCTATTTCCCTTCCTACATACTGAGAAATCATGGCATAAACTTTTCTTCTTGGCTGGGAACAGGGGCTCACGCCTGTAATCCCACCACTTTAGGAAGCCAAGGTGGGTGGATCACAAGGTCAAGAGATGCAGACCATCCTGGCCAACATGGTGAAACCCCATCTCTATTAAAAATACAAAAATCAGCTGAGTGTGGTGGCGTGCACCTATAGTCCCAGCTACTCGGGAAGCTGAGGCAGGAGAATCGCTTGAACTCGGGAGGTGGAGGTTGCAGTGAGCCAAGATCACACCACTGCACTCTAGCCTGGCAACAGAGTGTGACTCCATTTCAGAAAAAAAAAATCTTAATTAAAAAATTCATCTGATTAAGGATAATTAGGGGGAAAAAAGCCTAACATAAAATAAATACATATATTTAAAATAAAAATAGGTTTGAATGTTTAATTTTGTGAAAGCTTTCATAGAACTTCAGGTACATATGGTCAGCTCTGTTTCTTTATGAAATAGCTGGTATTTTGGTCAATTAAAGAAAAACGGAATTTCTTTAGAAAATAATTAAACTTGCTGATATACTTTCATTTTTATAAGTAACTCTGGGGGAAGACTCAATTTACTTTTTTACTTTGAGATCTGATGCAACAGCTGTTGATATTTTGAATAGTGGGTTACACAGGTAAAATCACAGAAAGCAATGTAGTGAAAACCCTGTTACTATTTTTAAAAATTACATAAATATGGGTTAGGAAAATTACTAAGAATATCTGACTTTATTCAGTGGCCTTAGGGGAGAGTACCTCAATTTCTTTGTAGGCAAGTAAAGAAGTTACATAATGTTATATAATGACTCAATATTCAGAATCTGCCTTAAGAAGCTTAGCGATACTAGAGTTATTGCTTATTTCACAGATTTTTGCCTGAGATGCGGTGAGCTGCCTGAAATAAGCTCATTGTACTCACTAGAATATGCCTCCCCTTTGGCTACATTTTTTTTTCTTCCTTCCTGATCTCTTTCTCTTTTATTTTTTGGGGGGTTGCAGGGTGGGAAGGGTAGAGGTAACCATAGCAGTTACAAAAACAACAAACTCTGGAGCCAAGGAAAGCTGCTAAGTATTTGGGATATACAATAAGCATGTTTTGTGTTGAGTGGGGCAGCCATTGGTAGCAGAAAAAATGGTTCCATAAGTTATGCTGGAAGAAAGTTCTTTAGTGGGGCAAGCTTATAATTTAAGATCATTTTTTTCCCTGTAGAAATAAACTGCTAGCTTTGTAATGGGAGCCAAGAGAAAACTGGTTTTGCTATGTGAAATTTTGCTTTACAGAAAATTTAGTAAGTTTTTTTGTTCCTTATATCTAGAGGTCTTTACAGTAACCCCCTTATTTCTTACTAGTTTTATTCTTATTATGTATAATCAATAGTTCATTATATTATAACAGTCACAAAATCCACTAGGTCTAAAAATATATACAAACATTCTTATGGTTTGATGGCAAATTCAAGTTGCAGGTTAAGGCCAAACAATAATTTGCAGGATTCTGGGTAACACAATGTTAAAAACTAAGAATCTAAAAGGAAATAAAAGCTGGGGTAGGGATAAAAGACACAAAGAAAAGAAATGAGCAGTTAAAGTTAAAAGTTCCACATCGTGAGTCAAATTTCAAGCCATTCTCTCAATTTCCTGTTTCTCCTCTTCTAACCATTTTAACAGGTTAGGAGAATCTATCAAGGGTAATAGCTGAAATCTAAAATAATAATAATAATAGGCTGCTTTCTAAAAAGGTAACCAGGTGAAGTTATGTTAACATTCCACTTTGCTGTGTTCATAGGAACATAAAACTAAAGAGATTGATTACCTCCTTGTGGACGAACAACACGGGGCTGTACAAAAGACGGCTTCACGACTTCGAACCACCAGAACAGCTCCGCCATGAACACCAAATAATTACTCTATATAGGAAATTCAAGACAAAGCCTACATTAGGTAAAACTTAATGTTAAACAGAATTTTATTGTTTTAAAACATAGGTTTAAATCTCATTCATTCATCACTGGCATACATTCACTTATAGGCTATTAAACATGGGATGGAATATTAACTCTTGTGAGTAAAAATTATAACAACTATTCAAAACATCTTTGCTGATGATTTGTTCGATAGTTCTAAAACGGTGGTCCAATTTACCTAGCAGGCATGAATATCTCTAACTGTGTAGAATGCTCAGATAATATATAAGAAACTTTCATTCCAAAGTAAATACAAGCAACTTAAAAAGTTATTCAATCCTCTGACACTCTGAACAGGGGTTATCACTTTCAAATAAAAAAAAAAATCACTGAGTTAGCTCTACTCAGATCCCTAGAAACTTCTCCAAAAAGTAATTAGATATATTGTTAAAAAATAGTATATGTATGTGTTCAATAATGCTAAACTCAACAGTAATCCAGGTGCTAAATAATACCAAAACTCTAAATTTTTATAGCTAATATTTAATGTTTGAAATGTACAAAACATTATACAATTAATGTATCTACCTAATTTTGAAAAGTTATTAATAAGTCAACAATGTTATCTTTTATTATTCTATTTTAAAATGTAAATAATTTTTTAAATGGCTTAAAATTAATGGAAAAGATTAAGGGTCCTCAAAAGCACATTTTTACTACAAGCTTATATTTTAAATTGTGTCTATCATAAATGCTATAAGCATTAAGAATTATTTCAATTTTAGGCATTTGGTAAATTTTTAAAAACTGTACAAAATCTGTTTTCATAAGTATTTAAACACGTTTTCTAAATTTTGTGCACTTGGCATTTAATAAAATAGTTACTATCAAATTTGTTAGTATTTAATAAGTGAGGTCTTATTTCATAAGATTATTCTGGATATGGTTATTTTCTAATATCTTACCTTCCTCTTACTTGCTAATTATGAATAATCCTTAAACTCTATATGCTCTCCATTAAAGTGCATACATTCTCTTGGTTTTCTCATATTTAAGTTGGTGACTTTCAGATACCATCTCTCATCTGACGGTTCTGGAAGGCTATCGTGTATGCAGAAAGTAAAGAAAAGAGGCTGGGTACAGCGGCTCATGCCTGTAATCCCAGTGCTTGGGGAGGATACGGAGGAAGGACTGCTTGAGGCCTGGAGTTTGAGACCAGCCTGGGCAACATAGCTTGTCTCTATTCAAATTTTTTAAATTAGCCACACATGGTGGCTCATGCCTGTCATTCTAGCTGCTTGGGAGGCTGAGGCGGGAATACAGCTTGAGTTTAGGATGTGGCTGATCGTGCCACTGCAATCCAGCCTGGTGACATAGTGAGACCCTGTCTCTAGAAAAATAAAAAGAAAGTGATGAAATGAGAAGAATCAAGGGTGACAACCCTTAGGTTTTTGTCTTGAGCAACTAATAGTGTGATGGAGAGGACTGGGAGAAACAGGTGACAAAAGGAATCAAGAGTTATTGTTTGAGATGTTCACTGGACACTTACAGGAACCTGTGTCATGTAGGTGGCCGAGTGCAAGAGTCTAGAGTGTTACAGAAGATAACGCACAGTGGTGAAGAGCATTTAGTAGGTGTCTACTTTACCTTCACTGTTTGCTTTTACTGTAAATTCTCAGAATCTTAGAATGTTGATATACGGATACATACTAATTGAAGCAGCTGTTAATATTTGTGACTAAAAAAAGTAATGAGAATGCTTATAATCCCTAAAAACTATGCAGTAGATCTGCTTGACTCCTCAGAAACTTCACATTTAAAAAAAATTATTTCTTATTTCAATAGGTGTTTGGGGAACAGGTGGTGTTTGGTTACACGAATAAGTTCTTTAGGTGATTTCTGAGATTCTGGTGCAACTATCACCCAAGCAGTGTACACTGTGCTCAGTGTGTAGTCTTTTAACCCTCACCCACCTCCTGCTTTTTCCCCTGAGTCGCCAAAGTCCATCATATCATTCTTATGCCTTTGCGTCCTTATAGCTTAGCTCCCACTTACGAGTGAGAACGTAGGATGTTTGGTTTTCCCATTCCTGAGTTACTTTACTTAGAATAATGGTCTCCAATTCCATCCAAATTGCTGTAAATGCCATTATATTCTCAATCTTACCTTTCTCTCCTACATAGTTACCCTTCCCCTCTCAATAGAATTTTTCCTATTTGGCTTTTAAACATGCTCAAATCCCTCCCATCAAAATAAATGAAACAAAACCTTCACTCAATAACTATTCTCTAGTTTCTCCCCACTTCCCCATCTTTTGACCTCGTCACACAAACATCTTTTAGGAGCAGGCCTCTACTGATACTCTCCATTTCATCCCTTTTACTCTCTAATCTACTTCACTCTTGGCTTTGAGTCATATCATTCCCCAACAACAATTGTTCAAGTCACCAATGATGTACATATGTTGCTAAATCAAACAGATTTCCCATCTTACTTGACCTCTCAGCTGCATTTCATATTCCTGATCTCTCCCCTCTTTGAAACACTACCATGCCTATGTCCATCAGCTACTAAATGCATCTCAAATGTACTGACTGCACTTATATATGCAGTGGCCTACTGAGCATTTTCTTTTGGATATCTCAAAGGCCTATGTCCAAAATTGAAATAGTGACCTTCCCTACAAATGTGATCTTATTGTAGTCCTATCTCACTAAATGGCACCACTACCCCAGTGTGCAAACCAGAAACCTAGCAGTCATCCTTGACACCTTCTTCTCGCTCCCTTCCCATGTCCAATTCATCACCAAAGCATGCAGATTTTGCATCCTAAATATTTCTGGAATCCACCAACTTCTCTCCATCATAACTGCTCTGATTCAAATGTTTCTGCCTTGTTTGGAACACAATAGCTTTTTCTTTGGCTTGCTAAGAAAACACACTTTTCAAAATGCAACTCTCTTTCCATTACTCATGAGGTAAAGAGAATCTTACTGTGGTTTACTAGAGGCTACTTGGTAGAGTCCCTTTTTGTCTTTCCAGATTCATCTCTTACTACATTCTCCAGAGTCCCTCGTCTTACCCACCAGACCATAAGGTCTAAAAAGACAAAGCTTATCCTCATCATTATATCTTCAGTGTTTAAAACAGTGTCTGGTACATGATAGATGCTCAATAAATATTTATTTAAGGAATGTATAACGAATGAATCTATGCATTAAAAAAAGAACAGTCAGTAACACATCAAAACATTGACAGAGAATCTTTCTGAGTAATAAGATTACTGTGATTTCTATTTTTTCCTTAAACTTATCTTTATCGTATACTTTCTAAAGCCAAAGAATAAAATTGGTTTTTAAGTACTGGTGCTAGGTTCCATTTTGCTAGCATAGTTAACTGAAAGCTGACTATATTTTGGAAAAATACTGCTTAAGTGCTCAATAATTATCTGTTGACAGAAAGTAAGTTAATATTTTAAGGACTTTGGTAAGATAGTCATCCTAATAACATAATTGTACTGTATTTGGCCACAAGGTGTCAGTACAGTGAGAAATAATTTTCCCAGTAATTAAAGCTCATGAAGATTATGTCTTTCTAACTTTATGACAATTAAAAAGCAATAAATCTGTCACCATATTTCAGGAATGATCCAAATTAATTTCATTTAAAAGCTTCTTCTTTCCTTCTTTTAGTTAAGATGGTCATAAGGCTACATATTCTTGTCCCAAAAGCCCCTTAAGCTGATAAACAACTTCAGAAAAGTCTCGGGATATAAAATCGATGTACAAAAGTCACTAACATTCCTATACACCAACAACATCAAGCTGAGAGCCAAATCAGGAATGCAATCTCATTCACAACTGGCACAAAAAGAATAAAACACCTAGGAATACAGCTAACCAGGAAAATGAAAGATCTCTACAAGGAGAACTACAAAACACTGCTCAAAGAAATCAGACGATACAAACAAATGGAAAAACATTCCATGCTCATGGAGAGGAAGAATCAACATTGTTAAAATAGCCATACTGCCCAGATCAATGTATAGATTTAATGCTATTCCCATTAAACTACCAACGATATTCTTCATAGAGCTAAAAAAAAAAAAAAACTATTTTAAAAATCACATTGAACTAAAAAAGAACCTGAATAGCCAAGGAAATCCTAAGCAAAAAGAACAAAGCTGGAGGCATCATGCTACCTGACTGCAAACTATAGTACAGGGCTACAGTAACCAAAACAGCATGGCACTGGTACAAAAATGGAACAGAATAGAGAGCCCAGAAATAAGGCCATATATCTACGACCATCTGATGTTTGAAAAAGCTGACCAAAGCAAGCAATGGGGAAGGGCTCCCTATTCAACAAATGGTGGTGGGATAACAGTCTAGCCATATGCAGAAGATTGAAAACAGATGCCTTCCTTATACCATATGCAAAAATTAACTCAAGATAGATTAAAGAATTAAATATAAACCCAAAACTATAAAAACCCTGGAAGAAAACCTAGGCAATACCATTCTTGACATAGGAATGGGCAAAGATTTCAGGACAAAGGTGCCAAAAGAAATTGCAACAAAGCAAAAATTGACAAATAAGATCTAATTAAACTAAAAAGCTTCTGCACAGCAAAAGACACTATCAACAGTGTGAACAGAGAGCTTACAGAATGGGATAAAATTTTTGCAACTATGCATCTGATAAAGGTCTAATATCCAGCATCTATAAGGAACTTAAATACATTTACAAGATAAAATTAACCCCATTAAGAAGTGAGCAAAGGACATGAACACTTTTCGAAACAAGACACAGACATACATGTGGCCAAAAAGCAATGAAAAAAGGCCCAATATCACAGATGATCAGAGAAATGCAAATCAAAACCACAATGAGATACCATCTCACACCAGTCAGGATGCCTATTATTAAAAAGTCAAAAAATAATAGGTGCTGACGAAGTTGCAGAGAAAAAGGAACACTTACACACTGTTGGTGGGAGTGTAAACTAGTTCAACCATTGTGGAAAACAATGTGGTGATTCCTCAAAGACCTAAAAACAGAAATACCATTCAACCCAGCAATCCTATTACTGGGTATATCCCAAAGGAACATAGATCATTCTACCAAAAAGACACATGCTTGTGTATGTTCACTGCAGCACTATTAACAATAGCCAAGTCCAATATGGCGGCACCCAGTGGCGGTGTGAACTGTGAGGAGTTCACCGAGTTCCAGGAATTACTCAAGGTGATGAGGACAACTGATGACAGAATAGTACATGAATTAAACACTACGGTTCCAAAAGCTTCCTTTGCAGGGAAAATTGATGCCAGCCAAACCTGTAAACAACTTTATAAGTCTTTGATGGCAGCTCATGCCAGTAGAGACAGAGTCATAAAAATCTGTATAGCCCATATGTCAGAAGAAGTAAAAAAGCTCCAAGAAGAGAGAGAAAAGAATTTGAACGCTTTAACGTTATTAAAGCAACTTAGAAAAGAGCAGACAAAGTTGAAATGGATGCAGTCAGAACTGAATGTTGAAGTGGTAAATGACAGGAGCTGGAAGGTGTTTAATGAACGCTGTCGAATTCACTTCAAGCCTCCAAAGAATGAATAAAGAAAGATACTTTTTTTTTTCTTTTTAAAAAAGACCAGGTCATCTCATAAGAGTTAAGCATGAGAGGTATCAACAGGGCGGGCTTCCTAGGATGATTTCTGAGCCACCAGTCCAAGACATTTTGTTGATTTCAGCATCACTTAGCCAAGAGCTCAAATATACATATTTCTGATAATTATGGAGAAATCAACTGCTATTTTATACTGATTCTGTAAAAAAAAAGAAGTTTTGTAACTATTAAAATAATTTTCTGACTCAGTGTAAAAACAGACAACAACACAACAATAGCCAAGACATGGAATCATCCTAAATGCCCATCAAGGGTGGACTGGATAAAGAAAATGTGGTACATACACACCATGGAATACTATGCAGTCATAAAAAGAACAAGATCATGTTCTTTGCAGGAACGTGGGCAAAGCTAGAGGTCATTATCCTTAGCAAACTAATGCCAAAACAGAAAACCACATACCACATGCTCTCACTTATATGATGAAAACACATGGACAGAAAAGAGGAGAACAACAGAAACTGCTGCCTATCCACAAGATCTAATAAGGAAATGAAAGGAGGGAGAGGACCAGGAGAAGTAACTGATGGCTATTAGGCCTAATACCTGGGTGATGAAATAAAAATCTATACAACAAACTCCTAGGACACAAGTTTACCCATGTAACAAACCTGTGCAGGTACATTTGAACTTAAGCTAAAAGCTTAAAGTAACATTGAATTAAAAAAAGAAGATATTCACATGAAGTCAAAGCTTTGGTTCTAATAAGTAAAGAATATAGAAAGTGACCAAAGCCCTTTTGTAGATGATCATCTAGTTTAAATATACCTAATTTAAGAAAAGACTTTTATATGGATCGTACCCAGACAAAGTTGATCTAAACATCAGGACTGTATATTATGTATTGGAAGTCCAAAGTATACCACATACCAAATTAAACAAATCTTAGGTCTCCATGTATTTAGTGAGTCAGTTTTTTTCCTTTGAGATTATAGAAGTAGCATTTAAATTTTTAGCTGATAAACAATGTAGATATCTTGTTAATGCCTTTTCTGATATTAACAAAAATTAACATTTCTGGTATTGCCTGAAAATACAAGAAAAAACGTTACAAGATATATATGGGAATGATATCTCCTAACTTTCATTCTGATATAAATGGCAAGGGTGTAAACTTTCAACATTAATTAAAAAAATTTTTTTTGATATGTCAGAAACAAGAGGCTGGGTACAACTTCGGGTCAGTAGGAGTAGCGGCTTATTTTGGAAACGTCTTTCCCACTGGCTCTATCATTTATCCTGCTGTTTCATTTACTGCTTCATCCCCAAAGCTGAGAACAGGGTCCAGCAAATGGAGATATTCAGTAAATATTTGTTGATGAATAAATAAATGACCAAATCCCCAGGCCCAGCACAGTGTCTAGCATATAATAGTTTCTTGCTAAAATATTTTTCAAATATTAGTGTGGGTCCTGAAATGTTCTAAAAAAAGTTATAATAATCTCCAATTTTGGCCATTTTACATTTTTCTGACAAACTTGTTTAAGGCTCCTTTCTTTTCATCTTAGTAACTTTTACACCATTGCATTCTGTAGTTTCTTCAGACAGTGTCTTAAATTAGGGCTTTGTTCCAATGATGCACATGCAATGCTTGGTATCTAGAGTAGCTGCAAACAAATCCTAAAATTTTTCAAAAGCAATAGATGTACCCAGTTAGTTTTCCCATTTCAAATGGTTTACCAGAATAAAAACTGCATCCATGGAGTCTGCCTGAGTTTATATAACATGCATGGGATACCCACCATGTTTTTAGCAAGAGCAAATATTGAACTTCAAATAAATTACTATTTTAAACACTCTTTTTTTTTAACCTTTAAGAATTAAAAGAGAAAGCCCCTATGATTTTCGTTTTGTTTCTGGTGACAGGGTCTTGCTTTGTCACCCAGGTTGGAGTGCAGTCATGTAATCATGGCTCACTGCAGCCTCAGCCTCCTAGGTTCAAGCAATCCTCCAACATCAGCCTCCTGAGTAGCTGGGACTACAGGTGTGTGCCACCATGCCTGGCTAACTTTATTTTCTGCAGAGATAAAGTCTCACTATGTTGCCCAGGCTGGTCTCAAACTCCTGGACTGAAGCCATTCTCCTGCCTTGTCCTCCCAAAATGCTGGGATTATAGGCATGAGCCACCACTCCCAGCCTAAAGTTTTTATATTGTAGTTCAGTATTTCATAAATTAATATGGCTCAACTAGAAAACATTTCTGATTTCTGAATTGACTTTATATTATTGATTCACATAAAATACAACACTAATATTATTAAAATAATATCTGGAGCATAATAATTAATTCTTGAAGTACTAAAAATAATAGTATTCATAACACAACTTTTCAAAATTGGGAATGGAATGATTTTCAAAAACCTATTCATGATGATGATGATGATGATGATGATTTTTTGAGATATAGTCTTATTCTGTCACCCAGGCTGAAATGCAGTGGTGCCATCTCAGCTCACTGCAACCTCTGCCTCCCAGGTTCAAGTGATTATCCTGCCTCAGCCTCTAGAGTAGCTGGGACTACAGGTGCACACCACCATGCCTGACTGATTTTTCTATTTTTATTAGAGGTGAGGTTTCACCATGATGGCCAGGCTGGTCCCAAAATCCTGGTCTCAGTGATCTGCCCACCTTGGCCTCCCAAAGTGCTAAGATTACAGGTGTGAGCCACCATGCCTGGTCATGATTATTATTTTTAACATTTAACATCAAATGTAAATAAAATATACTCAACTTAAATTAAGAAAATAATACTACCCAGGTGAAATTGTATTCTTTTAACACAATCTGACAGCATACATTAGCCAACAGTCAAAGGACAATAAAAGTGACAAATTTCAGATAGTCTGATAGCTAAAGAAGAAGTATATATAATCTAGTGAGAATCAACTAAATTTTAATTTAATGATCAATGACTCATTATACACATAAAAATGTGCAAGGATACCATATCATTTCATGTAACTATACATATCACATATTAATGCATAATGGGAGTTAATTAGTACATAATCTTACTTTTCAATTAATTTTTAAATTAAAAATTAAAAATTCTTTAAGAAAAAGAAAGCTTCATTATTTATAAAGAATCTTACTATTTGTAAGCATGGTCAAGAAACA
This sequence comes from Cacajao melanocephalus, assembly GCA_963573385.1. Lineage (NCBI taxonomy): Eukaryota > Metazoa > Chordata > Mammalia > Primates > Pitheciidae > Cacajao > Cacajao melanocephalus. The sequence continues at coordinate 42,055 of CAUYLG010016411.1, forward strand.
TTTAATGGCTTATTCTCTATTTTGCAAACATTAAGACAACAGATCCATTTTGTACATGATTTTTTTTTTTCTTTTTTTGAGATAGGGCCTGGTTCTGTTGCTCAGGCTAGGGTGCAGTGGAATCTCAGCTCACTGCAACCTCCACCTTCCAGACTCTAGCAATCCTCCCACCTCAGCCTCTCAAGTATCTGGGACCACAGGCATATGCCACCATACCCAGCTAATTTTTGTATTTATTGTAGGGATGGGGTTTCACCATGTTGCTGAGTCTGGTCTTAAACTCCTGAGCTCAAGCATTCTGCCCACCTTGGCCTCCCAAAGTGCTGGGATTACAGGCACAAGTCATTACACCTGGCCAATTGTGTATATGACTTTAAGTTTGACTTTATACTATAAAAGAAACTTGTAGCTAATAATAGTGTATTCAAAAACATAAAGATAAAAATCAAACAAAAACTGGTTTTTCAAAACTCTTTTGACTGATATAGCTGATCTATAAACTTAAAGTTGCTAGGTCATTTACATATCTTGTTCTATGGTTTACTTTTTAACATTTTATTTATTTACTTATTTTTTGAGACAGGGTCTTGCTCTGTTGCCCAGGCTGGAGTGCAATGGCACAATCATGGCTTGTTGCAGCCTCAACCTCCTGAGCTTAAGCATTCCTCCCACCTTGTCCTCCCAAAGTACTGCAATTACAAGCATGAGCCACTGTGCCTGGCCTTGTTTTATTATTATTTTTTTAAACAACAACAATAACTTATTTTAACAAAGCAAAGGGAAAAAAGGGATAATTTAATTTACCTTTATGGATGAAGCAGCATAGAGCATATCTTCCAGGGTGAAATGGCAACACTGGTTCAAGTATTCTTGGCAAAATTCTTGAATCAGCTGCAGATTATATAGGCTATCAGCCAAAGACATAGTTTCTTTCAGACAAATATCTTCAAATAAGAAAAGAGCAAGGTGGTAACTTTGGATTAATTTGATAATAAATATTTCATGTACATCTTGTAATTAGTACAAATATACAATTCTCGTTAATAAACATACATTTATAAATATAGTAGTCATTATACAGAAAGACTTAGAAACTAAGCACTATTTTTTTAAACTACCTCCCTCAGAATTATATATAAATGTTCTTTTTTAAAAAAGTCTTCATTACTTATTAAATAATATTGTCTTTTTTTTGAGACAGGGTCTCACTCTGTTACCTAGGCTGGAGGGCAAAATAATATTGTCTTAAATATTGGTTACCGTCTGTCTACAGTTCAGAAATATTAAACTGGAACACTTACCCTCTAATCTGACAACATCAGGACAGTAAAAATGAATAAGGGCAGCTAATGCACAGCCATCTGTCCCATCCTTCAACAAATTTTCTACCAATGGAATGCAAGGCAGTTGCTTAAGCAATGTTTGCTCTTTCCTATAACGAGCCTACAACATAAAGAAAAAGACATGAAAATAAATAACAACTAAGCAATGCATAGGAAAAAAAAAATCAATACCATAAATTCTAATGTATCAGTAATAAAATAAATCATGAGAAGTAAGACCACTCACCAATACTCCTTTTTTCTAAATAACGCTAGGTATTACCAAAGTTAAATACACACAACAGCTATAGTTTTGAAGCTCAATACTTAACATACTGCTAATTTATGACATTTAGCCTAAATATTTCAATATAAAAGCATCACAAAACAGATTTTGAACACTTTGCATCCAAATAATCAGTTTTCCTCTTTTGAAGATAATAAAATTCATCTACTTCAATGTCAGACTTAATTTAGACTGAAAGTTCTTATATGGGAAGAGCAAGAATACCATTCAAGTAGAAAGAGTTATCAAAATAAGGGGGAAGATAAAAGAATATACTATTCTTAAAATACACTGGAGGAACTGGAATAGTATCACCAAGACATTCTGGGTTATCATTTAAATGCTGAGGCAGCACAAATAGTTAACAACTTTGAAAGTGAAAAAAAAACCCTCCCAACTTAAGTTTCATTGAACTAATAATTGAGCAAGTATATGGGTTCTTGCTCCCCCTCAGAAAAAAAGAAACCTTTGTTTTCTAAAGATTGCTTGGTGTGGCTAGACAGAAAGCTTTAGAATAGTTCTCTAAAAACTGAGACATGCTGTAAAAGTAGTTAAGAGAACAAAAAAGTCTTGGGTCTGATTACCAGGATTCAGATCCTGGTTCTGCCATTTATTAGTTTTGTGATCTTGGACAAGTTACTTAAACTCTCATTTCTCATTTTCCATCTGAAAACCAGGGTAATAATCCTGACTTCATAGAACCACTGGAAGATTAAGTAAAATGATGGACACAAAGTGTAATGCCCCCTGCTGGGCACACAGCAAGCAATCAATAAAGGTCAGCTATTATTAGCTGTTAGCTCTTCTAAAGCCAAGAAAAATAATGCTGAAGATTTAGTGAATGTACACACTAAAGTATTTTATTAGCAAAATGTGTAAGTTACTGATAGTTTTTTAAAAGGTTATCAAAACTAAGTTTTCTTCTAATTCCATCTAAATTGGTCATCTCTGTATTTTATGATTAAAATATAATTATGAGATAAAACACTTTTGTGAGAATAAAAATAGAAAAATAAAAATTTATTGAAAGAGAACCCTTAACATTTGGTAGTGAAGTTAGATTTCTTTTCAATGCTATCTCTCAGAAAAGCATCAGCATTAATGAAGGAGATACTTATTACTGCATTTCTCTCACTGGCTACCCAAGGACAATATTCACGAAACATGTTTTCCTCTTGAAGATTTTTGAAGGTTCTTATTAGTTAGTGCATAATAGACTCTGTACTTAAGAGTACATCCCTAATTCAGGGGTAACTATATTCAGAAAAAAACTACTTGCGGGTACTATATAGATTCTTTAATTGATTACGATCTTTACATAATCCTTAGAAACATTCCTCACTTTGCTGCTAAGAGACAGTTTAAAATCAACCATGGGGAGAGAAAGGAAAGGAAGAAAGAAAAAAGAAACCAACCAGGACAGTGGTATGTTCTAGGCTTAAGCCGCCTTTCTCACAATTAGTGCTGTTCCAGATCCTTACACTCTTTTCTTTGGTTATCTAGGATCAAAACAGTCTGCCTCTTGGATATCCTCTAAATTGGGCTGGGACTAGCAGTTTGTTTTCAGCCTATGACCTCAACTGGACTGAGCCAAGCACCCAGGGTCATGGAACAAAGAACTGAATTATGTGATTTGTTCTACTCCCTCCTGCAAAGTAGCACTTCTGTACAAGGTGTGTGCAAACAAGCACATGTACACACATACATACACACATACACACACAGCTTTATATGACATTAGGCATAAGTATCTATGGTTTAGACTAGACAATCAGAGAATTATGAATGGCATGCCAAAACATTTTCCTCAAGATTATATTCTAGAAGATATATTAGGTAAACCAACTTTAAATCTTGAAATTATGTGCAACTCTCAGAAGGTTCATCTGCAATTCATGAAAGAGGCTTTTATATATGCTTTATAAACTCACTGCATGGAAACACGCCTTTTCTTTCTGCAAACTTAGAAGTTTGGCATTTAGATGGAATACCCTATATTTTTATATTTCAACATTATGGTATATTTCTTTTCTTTTCTTTTCTTTTCTTTTTTTTTTTTTTAAAGAAACAGCATCTCACTCTCTCACCTAGGCCGGAATGCAGTGGCACAATCATGGCTCACTACAGCCTCGACCTCCTGAACTTAGTTGATTCTCCCATCTCATCCTCTTCAATAGCTGGAACCACAAGTGTGCACCACTATGCTTGCCTAATTTTTGTATTTTTTTGTAGAGATGAGGTTTTGCCAAGTTGCCTAGGCTGGTATCAAACTCCTGGGCTCAAGGGATCTGCTTGTCTGGGCTCCTCAAAGTGTGGGATTATGTGTGTGAGCCACCGCATCCGGCTATTATGGTATATTTCTAAATTAGAGTTTTATTCTTGAGGGTGTAAAATAGTTCTTAAGTGGTTTAACACACCCATCCCCATATTAAATCTGAAAGATCAATCTTAATTTAAGTCAAATCAGAATATGGTTTTGGTCCACTACTGGTAAGGTCACAGAAAACCTTTTGCTTTTTAAATCACACAAAAAGTAAAGTGTCATCTACAACTCAACCTGAAAAGGAAACAAGTCTGTCAAAAAGATAATTTTAAAAAATAGAGATGGGGTTTCGATATGTTGTTCAGGAGGTCTCGAACCCCTGGACTCAGGCAATCCTCCCACCTTGGCCTCTCAAAGTGCTGGGATTACAGGTGTGAACCACCACACACAGCCACAAAGATGATTTTTATTATTTTTTAATTTTTTATTTATTTACTTTTTTTTGCAACGAAGTCTCGCTCTTGTCCCCCAGGCTGGAGTGCAACGGTGCGATCTTGGCTCACTGTAACCTCCACCTCCCGGATTCAAATCATTCTCCTGCCTCAGCCTCCTGAGTAGCTGGGATTACAGGCGCTTGCCACTACACCCGGCTAATTTTTGTATTTTTAGTAGAGACGGGGTTTCACCATGTTGGCTAGGTTGGTCTTGAACTCCTGACCTCAGGTGATCTGCTCTCCTCAGCCTCCCAAAATGCTGGGATTACAGGCATGAGCCACCACACCCAGCCCACAAAGATGATTTTAAATGCAGACAATTTATACGTGCAATTCAAATTCGTATTTACTAAAATTATTTAAATTAATGAGAAGCTATACCCGTAAGTTTTTTTTTTAATCCTACTTACTGATAGTCTGTGAATACTGACAAGATTAGCAATAGCATGTTTACCCTTTAAATTATTTTTAGAACTTCTAAACCTTGGCTACATCTTTTATCTTTCCATAGTAGATGACAAAATACCTTAAAATCCAACCTCTATTCAGTGACTAACAGAGTTACATAAAACAACTTTACCAGCAAGACAAACAATACCATTCTACAATCACAATTCTGGAGAGTAAACTTACTGGAACCAGTTTCCAAAACCATTTGGAAGGAGACTTCAGAGGAAGCAGCGGGCGGAAAAAGGGGAAAGCAAAAGGTAAGGGGAAAATTCATCAGAATTATCTTCAATTAACAAATTATAGTAAAGCTTTTGATAGTGGAGTTCCAAGTTTATAGTTCTCATGACATTTCATATGTTAATAGTTTAGTTAAAATATATAGGTTGCTAATGATAAAGACCACCATCTTCTCCCATATCTCTCCTCTCCCCATACAGATATTCAGTTTAGGATACCTAGAATATGCTGTATACTTTAGCAGCAAAAATTTTATTTCTGAGTTTTGGAATCATATATCATATTAAAAAATAAATCTATGTCACAAAAGGGAAGCAAAAAGATTCTACAGGTAGGTTTGCAATCTAGTTCTTAGGTATTAGTAGACTGTAACTGATAAAGCAATATTCTCCCCCAGAAAGCAAAATAGAAAGGTAATTTCAATAAAAACAAGTATAAAGCAAAGAATAATATAGTAGAATATATCAAGATGATCATTTCTTTCACTATATAAAAAGTTTCTTTTAATTAATAGAAAAAACCTATTTGGCAATTGTTACCAGTTAAGCAAGTAACTTACATAAACCAAATACAAATGCTATTAAGTTTACTATCTAGGGCTGTCCCAAAGAAACTAATTTTCTTCTTTAAAAAAGTGAATATAATAAACCCATAATTTCAGATAACATGAATTAATAATTTGTGATTGTTTACCTTTGTATCTGCTAAAACAATTTCTAGCTCTGAATAAATATTTGTTGAAGTGAACCAAAGTAAATAGGATCTGAGTTAAAATTCACACTCAAAATTTTTATGTAGAAAGTTTTTCCTGTATACATTAACAGAAAAATAAGATTATTTAGAAAAACATGAATAAAGTATTTTCAAGAACTTTAAGAATTAGAAAAATGTCACCTGAAGAATCAGAAATATACCAGCTTACTATATACAGCATAAATTTTTCTTACAGCAACAGGAAAAATAGCCTCAGTAATTTTGCGGCATGTATTTTAATCTCCCATTTAACTGGACATTTTTGGCAGCTGCAGTTACAATAGCCACAGAAAGTACAAGAGGAGGACCAAAGAGCAGGAAGCCACTGAAAACGTGCCAGGGTTTCTAATTTGTAATGGAAATTTTAAAAGACAGGGATTTGTTTGTTTTCTGGACTAGAAGAACCCATTAAATAGAAACTGGTGATAACAAGAAATCATTGTGGACTCTTCTTAACAGCAGGTGTACAAAGGAGTCTCTAATGGTTCAAGTTATTCCGTATTTCTTGTAAAATACGCAATAACTGGATTTTTAATTTTTTTACTAATTCAGACTGCTCTGGCCTTTCTCTTGCCCCTCCATTGATCTAAATTGGTAGCAGCAATCCTCTTAGGGGAAAACGGAAGCCCACAGATTGGCTGTTTGAAGGAAATTTTTAAAAAGTAAATGTACTACAAGAACAAATATTTATACTATGCATACTTATATACTTCTGCTTCAAAAAGTTCAAATACATAGCGTAAGTTCCTTGCTGAAGAATAACTCCATTTCTGAAGTGATCAGCAACTATCCTTTCGGTTTCCAGGGAAGAATTAGGCAAACTGCAACATCAAGTCCTGTTTTAAGATGTAAATAATCATAAGGACAAAGGATCTTTTTCCCCCCTCCTTTTCCTTTTTACCAGAACCACCAGGCAAGAAACAAATGCTTTTTTTAAAAACCATGGATAACAGGTCAAAAATCTTTTATTAAGTTTTTACTGACAAGGGGGCCAACCTAGGCAGTCCAAATTTTCTGGAATAGTTCTAATTTCGAGTACTCTTTTCAATTGTCTTTTTAATACATGTTTGGCTCACCCTAAATTTTGGCTAGTTGTTTTAGGACTTGCCATTAATACCCTCCAAATAGTTCATGTCTTCCTCTGGGTATCTACAACATTCTGGAAAGGTAGGATAATTCCTGAACTACCTCTAGGTTCTCTCAGGCCATTCTAGGAAGATACTGGTTTGGTGTGGTCTTTACTGGAGACCTCAAGAAGTTGGGAGTCCTTCAGGGAGTTACTCATGGCTGTGACTTGTCACTGCATGACTTGTTAACTTGTTAGATTTAATCTTTTTTTTTTTTTTAGGACAGTCTCCCTGTCACCCAGGCTGGAAGGCAGTGGTACAATCTCAGCTCACTGCAATCTCCATCTCCCAGATTCAAGCAATTCTCTCACCTCAGCCTCCCAGGTAGCTGGTACAGCAGGCATGCACCACTATACTTGGCTAATTTTTATATTTTTTGGTAGATATGTGGTTTCACCATGCTGGCCAGGCTGGTCTTGAACTCCTGACCTCAAGTGATCCTCCTGTATCGGTCTTGCAAAGTGCTGGGATTACAAGTGTGAGCCACTACACCTGGCCATTAGAGTTAATCTCTTAACTGTTACAGGTCCAAAAGTTGTATAGAATCACTGATGGAATGTAAAACGGTACAAACTCTTTTGGAGGGGATTTTGTCAATACCTAACAAAAGTACATGAAGTATGCATTTACCCTTCAATCTAGCAATCCAACTTCTAGGAAATTTACCTTGAAAATACATATCCAAAAATACAAAAGGACACTTACAACATTATTCTGTGTAGCACAATTTGCAATTGCAAGATACTGGAAACTACTTAAATGCCTACACATAGGTATGTGGTTGAAGAAACTACGGCACATATACGCAAGGGAGCACTAAGCTGCTTCAAGAAATAATGATAGGCCAGCGTGATGGCTCACGCCTGTAATCCCAGCACTTTGGGAGGCCTAGGTGGGTGGATCACGAGGTCAGGAGTTCGAGACCAGCCTGGCCAATAGGGTGAAACCCCTACAAAAAAATACAAAAATGAAGCGGGCGTGGTGGCACTCACCTGTAGTCCCAGCTACACAGGAGGCTGAGGCAGAAGAATCGCTTGAACCCTGGAGGCAGAGGTTGCAGTGAGCCGAGATCGTGTCACTGCACACCAGCCTGGGTGACAGAGCAAGACTCTGTCTCAAAAAAAAAAAAAAAAAAAAAAAAAAAGGAAAGAATGATGATCTCGAGGGACTGTATGGAGTGATTTCCATGATACACCATTATTGAAATGAGCAAAGAAGTACAAAATAATGAATATGTTTTGTGTTAGAAAGCAGGAGAAACAAACATGCACATATGTGCTTGGTCCATTTAGAAGGGCTGGCGGGAGTACATGTGGAATAGGTAAGGGGTAGAAGAGATAGGGGAGGCAGTGATACTTCTTTGAGTATACCATTTATATAGTTCTGGCTTTTGGAATTATGTCAATGTTCTACATATTCAAAAAACAAAAGTCAACAAGGATGGGGTCAAAAAAGATCACTAAAATGGAACGAATACAGAAACCAATTAACGCAAATGTATTTCAAAGGAATAATATAACCACAGTGAAGATGGGGGCAGAGGGAAACAACTTAAGAACATGGTACTTTGACTATATACTATTAGTCTAAAAAAAAAAAAGAACTGCAAACAAATTTTAAACTCTTCTTAGTAGGTTTATTTATTTATTTTTTTTGAGACAGAGTCTCGTTCTGTCACCCAGGCTGGAGTGCAGTGGCATCATCTCGGCTCACTGTATGCTTCAACTTCCAGGTTCAAGCAATTCTCCTGCCTCAGCCTCCCAAGTAGATAGGATTATGGGCGTGTGCCATCACACCTGGCTAATTTTTATACTTTTGGTACAGATGGGGTTTCACCATGTTGGCTAGGCTGGTCTCGAACTTCTGACCTTAGTGATCCAAGGACCTCAAGTGATCCACCCGTCTTGGCCTCACAAAGTGCTGGGATTACAGCGGTGAGCCACCATGCCTGGCCAGTAGGTTATTTTTCATATTGGTATGAGTATAGCCATTCTGAAACTATTTTATATGTATTGTAGGATTGAGCAAATAAATAAAATATATCAATACTGCTGGAGGCCTGAGTTCTCACTGTGGAAGGGGAAGTCCCGTATGGAATAGGGGAAGCAACGAAGAACTCTGCGGAGTTTGATTGGAATTGGAGGTTTGTAGATTAACTCATGTTTGTGTATTTTTAAAATTTTATTTCTGAACTCTGTCTACTGAAATAGGGCCTAGAAGTAATGATATTCCTGTAGTAACGAGCCACTTAGTGCCCAGATTTTACAGTTGCTAAATACTGTTTTCCGTCAAAAAGAATTAAGACTTCTTGAAGAAGTGGCGGATTTTAGGACCATGGTAAGGAAACTACAAAATGAATCTGAAATACCTTGTTGAGCCAGAAATTAAGTAAAGAGGGGGAAAAAAAAAAAAGAGCAACGCAAAGAAAAAAAGAGACGGATGAATGGGGGCATATCAAAAGCACAAGAGTCAGTCTGAAGGGACTCCTGATGGCCAAATCTGAGACCATTTGAGCATCAAAATAAATAAATAGCTAATTTTAGGTCAAAGAAAGAACAAGATGAGCCTGAAGCACCCTGTAGTGCCAGAAAGTAAGGAAGTACTCAAAAAACAAAGGATTGGGACATATCCAAGAGATACCAAAGCCAACCCAAAAAAGCTCTCAATGGCTGATGCTGTAAACTTTTGAGCAACAAAATAAATAATGCAGTATTTGATTATAACCCAAGTATAAAATATTAATAAGTATATGTGAGTCCATATTGATATAAATAAATGATTGAATGTAAAAAATAAATGAGGAAGACACAAATCTTCCTTACGGAAGAATCCTCAATAGCATATGCAGGCATTCTCCCTTTCAGGGAGTGAGTTTACTTTCCCTCCTTTGGAATGTAGGATGGACTTCATGACCCACTTCCAAAAATAAGAAAGGAAAACCAGTAAATTTATAATGGAGAAACCTGACAAACACTGTCTTAACCAAGGGATATATCTTAACCAAGGTTAATATCACTAGTGATAAATCATGTTCTTATCATGTACCCCCTCATACAATATATGATATGATATATGACATCTCTGGTAGTCTTCTCAATAAACCTGTAACTCCAGCCTAATCATGAGAAACATCAGACAAACCCAGATTAAGGAACACTACAAAATGCCTGACAAATACTCAAAGAAGACATTAGTGGGAAACTGGAGAATCTAAAAAAAGTCTGTAAGTGTACTCAATAATAATGTGCCACTGTTACTTTCTTACTGTTCACAAATGGGCTCTAGTCATGTAAGATGTCAACACTGGAGGAACTGGGTGGCGCTGCACTATCTTTGAAACTTTCCTGTAAATCTAAAATAATTCCATCATTTAAAAAGTAAATACATACGGACAAAAACTGATTATAACTCATTACATATAATAAGAAACCATTAGCTCATTCAGATAGATGCTATATAGACAGGTAATGGGTGGAAGAGGACAAACTTGCTTATAACAGAATGCTAACTAACAAACATGGAATAAATGAAAGAGTTAGAAAATTATAAATTTGTGACCATCATAGTACATTAATTCAGGTAGGCATAATCAATGAATGCCTAATCTAGGATGAGGGGAAACTTTCAAGATAGGCTATTTACAGTGTTAGAGTAACTCCTCTCCAATTACCTACTACAAAAGGAGACATAATATAGCTGTCTCCCTTTACCCATAATTTTGCTATCTGCAGTTACTCACAGTCACAGTCTGAAAATATGAGTGAAAGATTCCAGAAATAAACAACTCATAAGTTTTAAACTGCATGCTGTTCTGAGTATTGTGATGAAACCTCATGCTGTCCTATTCCATCCAGCCTGGGAAGGGAATCACACCTCTGCCCAGCACTCCATGCTGTATATGCCACCTGCCCATTTCTGTATAGGAAAAAACAGTGTTGATAGAGCTCAGCACTATCTGAGGTTTCAGGTATGCACTGGTGGTCTTGGAACATATTCTCTGAGGATAAAAGCGGACTAGGGGACTACTGTAACCACGTAGTCAAGAAACCAGAGAATATCTTAATCAACTCATCAAAATGAACATTAGCAGGGGCGAACAGCTATCATGTGCCTCTGGATACCACATTGTGATAAGCACACAATTTACGTAGTATTCCAACCTGAAAAGCACAACCCTCATCTAATAATGAGGAAATATTAGAAAAAGCCAAATTAAGAAATATTCTATTAAAATGGCCTGAGTCTTCAAAAATAATCAAGGCCACGAAGAAAAGAAAAGCGAAAGAACTGCTTCAGTTTAAAGAAGACTAGGGATGTGACAACTAAATAAATTAATGATAAAATGGGGACATAAATGATAAAGTATTGTACTGACATTTAATTACCTGTACTATCGTTATGGAATTGAATTGCCTTGTGTTTAGGAAATATACATTGAAGTATTAAGGGGTAAAGGGACCTGATATATGCAACCTTCTTTCAAATGTGGTAGAACAATTTACGTGTGTGTGTGTGTGTGTGTGTGTGCGTGTGTGTGTGTGCGTGCGTGTGTGTGTGTGTAGAGAGAGAGAAAAGGAGACAAAATGATAAAGGAAATGTGGCAAACTGTTGAAAACTGATGAATCTGAATACAGAGTTTGAGAATTCTTTTTACGATTCTTGCAACTTTTTGTAAGGCTGAAATTATTTCAAAATAAAATAAAAGTTCTTTAAAAGTTATATTAGATCTATACCAATCCAAGTCTTTATAGGGTTTTGTGTTCAAATGCATTAGACTATCAATTTATAAAACTGTTTGAGAAATCTAATGTCTATCCTACTCTTAGGTAAAGATTAAAACCATGGTACCATCCCTGAAAATGTTTAAAATGACAAGTCCTCTTCACTATACAAAATAAGTTAATAATAGAACAGGGACATACTCTAGATTGTTGTGTTTCCTGTAAGAGTAAGTAAATTATTATGAAAGAGAAAAGGTATGTTGATAATAGGGATTAAAAAAAAGGCCAGGTGTGGTAGCTCACACCTGTAATCCCAGCACTTAGGGAGGCTGAAGTGGGCAGATCGCTGGAGGAGTTTTGAGACCAGCCTGCCCAACATGGCGAAACCCCATCCCTATTAATATAAAGAAGATTAAAAAAAAAAAAAAAAAAAAGAAGAAATGAATTTGCACTGACCACAGAAGCCTATAATCCCAGCACTTTGGGAGGCCAAGGCAGGTGGATTGCTTGAGCTCAGGAGTTTGAGACGAGCCTGGGCAACAGGGTGAGACCTTGACTCTACAAAAAGTAAAAAAATTAGGTGGGCATGGTGGCACATGCCTATAGCCCCAAGCAGCTGGGAGGCTAAGGTGGGAGGACTGCTTGAGCCTGGAGATCGAGGCTGTAGTGAGCCATGATCTTGCTACTTCACTCCAGCCTGGGCAACAGAGGGAGACCCTGTCTCCACAAAGGAAGCAAAAACAAAAACAAGACACAAGCCTACCTATGGATAGATTTATAATTATAAAACAGAATCTTAAGGGGTAGGATTCAAAACAAAAAATTATCTAATTTAGGCAGGCCATGTCTTCACAGTTTGTTAACTAAAATAATAGCATAAAATCAAGGTAAATCTAAGAGTCAAATGAAACAGTGTATCTGAGAATGATGTGTTATATTTGAATATTAAATGTCTTATAAATTTATATACATATTAAATAGACAACTTAAGTACAAAGTTACAGGTTACAAATTATTGTTTTCTACAGTATGCACTGAAGAACGCTAATTCTATGGGATGCTAGTAAAAGTCACTCATAAAACAGTTCAAAGATCAAAATTGTTTGGAAATGGCTAGACAGTCTCCTTGACTGGGCCTTTAATGTACTAAAATGGATGGCGACATTCTTAAAGGGGCAGAGACTAGACAGCATTTCCCAAATGTATTTTACTTCAGAGTCCTTCTCTCAAATAGTACTATTTGAAGAAACAGCGTTTGAGGGAGAAAAAAGTGGGTTATAGTTTTTAATTGCTAAGGAATTTTAGTCAAGGGAGAAATTCATAAGGGTGGAATAATCAGGCAAAGAGTTATAAGCATTTACCTACTCTCTCATAGGGGGAAAGTGTAGCCTATATTGAGATACACCTTAAAGTGAAAAGCAATTAGAGCTCTGTGGATATCTTTTCTCCAAAGGTAATTCCTTCATCTAATTCTTACTCCCATGTAAAATACCTCACAAATATTTATTTTTTAAAAGTAGCAAATGCCGCACTGAGTAAACATGTATCTTTAATACTCTGAGAAACACTGGCTGGGCTGGTGTCTCACACTTAGCAACCCCAGCACTTTGGGTGGCCAAAGCGGGCAGATCACCTGAGGTTGGGAAATCAAGACCAGCCTGGCCAACACGGCAAAACCCCATCTCCACTAAAAATACACACAAAAAAATTAGCCAGGCATGGTGGTGCGTGCCTGTAATCCCAGCTACTGGGGAGGCTGAGGCACGAGAATTGCTTGAACCCAGGAGGCCGAGGTTGCAGTGAGCCAAGATCATGCCACTGCCCTCCAGCCTGGGTGACAGAGCGAGACTCCGTTTCAAAAAAAAAAAAAAATGTTTAGAAACATTAAACTTCACTCTCTATATAGTTAGTATTAGAATACAAACTCATTAATTCTTAGCTCTTTCAAAACTGATCCTGCCAAATTCGTCTACTCAGTAATTCCCACATGTGGCTTCACTTGCAATGTAGTGTTTCAACTTATATTGTTCCCTATGACATAGTATCATGAAATCTACTAAGGCCCTGTTAAAGTCTACATCCTGTAGAAGGCATTCCTAGATCTTTCATGCATACAGTTATCATAAATCTACTAGTAATATACATTTGTATGTATATGTAATATACATACAGAAAAGTCTATAACTATTTACTATTTTTGCCAACCTTCTGTTTTTGTCTCATGTTTACTAATGTACTGAGAAGGGAAAAACTGAGCATCTTTTTTAATTACAGAATTAAGAAACCATTTAATCCAATCTTTTAATGTTTACAGATTAAAAAAAAAAAAAAAAGGCCCAGAGAGATCAAGTGCCTTTGTAAAGGTCATGAAGCTATTTACTGGCAGAACTACTCCGACTTTATATGCAGTACTCATTTTACCATAGTTCTTTATACAAATTCTTCAAAGAAATGAATGCTGGACTTAATGTCATCTTGACTATAAACTTCAGAAATCTTTCAAGTACAGTTTCCAGATTTAGCAAATAAATACAAGATGCTCACACAATACAAGACAACTGTGCAACTTATACAAAAAAAAAATTATCTGCTGTTTCTCTGGCATTCGAATTTAATTGGGCACCCTAATTTACAGTCAAAAGGAGTATTAGAAGCAAAATGAGCAACTTGGGAAAAAAAGAGAAAATAACATTAGTAAACTGTTTAAACAAAATATTTTCTTAGGACATGACATTATTTAAAATGCCTTTCTCTTAGGACACCAACCAATCTAATGATTAGAAATACATCATCAGAGGATCTAATATCCTAAAGAAATAACTTTGAAATCTTTCATTTCAGTCCAACCCTAATAATATATAGTACAAGTATTCTTCAACATGTGTACATATTTTACCAATAATATAGTTATAAAAAGATATTTCATAAAACAAATTCTATCGGACATCTGAGTTAAGAGTAGTTAGGTAAGGACAAAAGGTAAGATATGTTGTTATCCAATACCATGGACTCTGTCTATAGCTGGACAAGCAATTGACAACAGGGCTAGGTTCCTGCTAGAAAGGCTGGCTGAAGTAGATGGAAAGAATTGCAACTTCTTACCAAATGCACAGTAATAAGTAACAGCAAGTTATTTTCTCTCTCATTTGTAAAAGAAGAAAAGAAGCATGAATTTTGCTTTTACAGAATTAAAAATCAAGAATGGAATGATAGTATTTCCAGCTAAACCAAGTACATAGTTCAAACGCCAAAAATCCCACTGTTAGGTAACAGAGTAAAATTCCTTTTCCTAGTTTATTCTGTGATAGTGTGTTTCTTCATAATGACGACATCTGAACCTACAGTAAGATTATGTGAAATTAATGCTTATTTTCACAATGATATAATTTTCAAAAACAATGGGGAAAAAAGGATAAAATTTATTTGAAACTTAAGGGGTAAATGCTATGTATGTGCTAAACTAAAAATGTATACTAATTCAAACATTTAAAAATAATTCGCACAATCATTTATTCACTCAGTCACCCGTTCAACAAAAACTGGTTGTACAGTTATTATGTGCAACTGCATGGAGCTAAGTGCTCTGAAAAAGTAAAAGCCACGTAATACAAGTAGTGTCTATATTCCATACAGTTTGTTATTCTTCAAGATCACTTTATTTGGTTGTCTGAAATACAAATGGCATTTTTTTTTTCATTAAAAAGAAGTTTATTGGGCCCTCCGTTATCATATAAAATCTCCATTTGGTTCACAGTATGTATGCTATACGACAGAATTTAACCATCATATATAATAAAAGAGATTTCTATAGAGAAATTCATTAGTCTTATAACTTAGAATTATGCCACCTCAACTTATTACTGATAAAAGCAAGGGGCAAAATTGAGGGGCAGGATTCTATGTATCTCCAAGGCAAAAGTTTCAGCTCCTATGGCATGAAAAAGAGACAGAGAGGAAGGTGACAAGACAAGACCAGGGGCGTAACAGGGAAGAGGCAAGGACAGAAATTGGCAGGAGCAGGGAAATGAAACCATCTGGGGGTAGGAAAAGAGAATTCCATTCCCATTCACCTTTAGGGAAAAGGACCTCAACAAAGTTAGGATGAAGGATTAAGCACAAATCGTATTTTCAGGAGCCAGTCAGTAAACTGAGCATTGTGATCCCAAAACATCAAATTAAGACAAAATTGTAGGTGGTTCTCCACAAGATTTTTCTATTGTAAAGTTGATAAGAGACAGAACAGCTTCCCTTTTCCTTCCTTTTTTCCTTCTTTCTCTTTCTATGGAGATATCAGTGACTAATAGAATAAGAATACACCCAAAATAATAGAAGTACTATGTAATAATGAAGAAACTTTAATCCAAATGGAGAATAAGATTTCTGAATTATTACAATTTCTACTACCTCAATTCTAATACTATACAACATGTTTAAAGGGCTCCAATTACAATACATTTTAAAAGACATACGATATACTCTATCACAGAAAATACACTTTTGGTCTTAACATATGACAAAACACACAACTGAGTTTTCAGAGAAGAAAACTCTAAAAGTCTGTTTGAAAATTTTTAAAGAATAAATCCATGTTAATGTTTCTTCTTTCTTCACAGAACAACCATACTGTACATTTTGAAATTGTAAGTATATATATAAAATTACACATATAAATATATATAATTATATATATAAATATATTTTATATAAAATATATATAAATATATGTAAATATATATATATATGTTTTTCTTTGAGACATTATATATATATATATATATTTTTTTTTTTTTTTTTTTTTTGAGACAGAGTCTTGCTCTGTTGCCCAGGCTGGAGTGCAGTGGCGCAATCTCGGCTCACTGCAACCTCTGCCGGGAGTTCAAGCGATTCTCCCGCCTCCACCTCTGAGTAGCTGGGATTACAGGCACACATCACCATACCTGCCTAATTTTTGTATTTTTAGTGGAGATGGGGTTTCACCATGTTGGTCAGGCTGGTCTCAAATTCACTCCTGACCTCGTAATTCAACGGCCTTGGCCTCCCAAAGTGTTGTGATTACAGGCGTGAGCCACTGTGCCCAACAAAATTCTGGGAATCTTGTTTTAAATGTTGGTCAAATGTTGGTCTTGCTGCAAGCCATTATAAAGGCTGAACATTTACAATTGTTTTCTTGTTTTATACATTTTACCAAAGAAAGACAAACTATTATTTTTGACTAAAGAACCTCAGAACTTGAGTTCTAGTCATTAATAATTTTTTTACAAACCCCATCATCCAAATAACCTTCATTTTTACTTCTATTTACTTAGTGTTTACAGCATGGCTTTCTAGGGTACAGTTAACACCACTAAAAAATAACTTAATAAGCACAACTATTAACATTTTCCAAAATAATACCAGTATGTGAACATATATACAGTCTCATATATACCTTTTGACCTCCTGGAGCTTCAACTGTGTGATGTTCTTTCAATTTTTGTTCTTGTTCCATTATGTCTTTCAAATGTTCATTTACCTTAAAATATAAAAATGTCCATGTGAATTTATATTCAAATATAACAATAAAATAACACGTCAGAGCCCTGATGTCAAATATCAGTCTCACTCAAATAAAGAAAATTTCAGTTTCACAACCAGAAAAAAATAATTTATGGGTGCTTATTTGATATTCTAGAATTCATTAATTTATCAGATAGTTCTTGAGCACCTACTATATGTCAGGAATTGTTGGAGTGCTAGGAAAAAAAGGTACTCAGTAATGTCAGTTTTAATGCTTAGGAAGCAAAATAATAACAAGTAAAAATTTCGCAATCTATTTTAGAACTAGTAAATGAAAATTATTTCCCCTAAAATTAATGTTTTTATTATCAATAAATAACATTGTGAATCAAGTTCTTCAGGTGTGATTTCAGACATGTCCATGATCACGGGGGAGTTTACTGCAGTCACAATGCCACAGTTAAAACACATGCAAAATGTTGGCATTTGAAAACTTTTTGGGGAGAGAGCCTAATTTATCTCTCATCAGATTATTCAAACAGTCCATAATTCAGAAATAGTTAAAACAGTCTACAGAGTGCATAAATTATTTATTGAGAAGACTTTAGATAATTTTGGGTTTTGAGTTAATGATTTTAAGGTCACTAGTAACAATCAATAAAAGTTCAAATTTATTAATCATGACACTGTAGAAAATATTAATGCCATTAGCCACCAAAACTTCCAGTCTCTACTTTATTTCTGGCATCTGGTAATTCCTTTTTCTTCCTGTAATCTCAGCTCTGCAGTATAAACTTTTCTATTTATATTTATCAAGCATGTCAGGTGTTCCTAACAGGAAAATTGTAGTTTTTGTCTCACATGTTGACAAAATCATTCATATTTTCCTTTTCTTCTTGAGACAGAGTCTCACTCTGTCACCCAGGCTGGAGTGCAGTGGCACCATGTTGGCTCACTGCAACCCTCTGACTCCTGGGTTCAATCAATTCTCCTGCCTCAGCCTCCTGAGTAGCTGGGATTACAGCTGCCCACCATCCATGCCTGGCTAACTTTTTAAAATATTTTTAGTTAGAGATGAGGTTTCACCATGTTGGCCAGGATTGTCTTGGACTCCAGACCTCAGGTGATCCTCCCACCTCAGCCTCCCAAAGTGCTGGGATTACAGGCATGAGCCACTGCGTCTGGCCCCATATTTTCTATCATGGTAATATACATGTTAAAAGCAGTTTTATAACACCCATGTATCTTTAAGCATTTTGGTCCCTTTACTGATTGGGGAAAAGGAGGAAGACAGGACCAAATCCTGGGAAAGTTTATAATGTTTTCTATTTGTTTGTTTTGTAGTATTTTCATTTCCCACACCACCACCTACCCGCCTCTTTTTTATGGAGACAAGGTCTTGCTCTGTCACCCAGGCTGGAGTACAGTGGTCTGATCTTGGCTTGCGACAACCTCTGCCTCTTGGGCTCAAGCAGTCCTCCCGTCTCAGCTTCTCGAATAGCTGGGACCACAGGTGTGCACCACCATACCTGGCTAATTCTTTTTTATTTTGTTTTGTTTTGTCTTGGTAGAGACAGGGTTTCGCCTTGTTTCCCAGGTTGGCCTTAAACTCCTGGACTCAAGCGATCCACCTGCCTCAGCCTCCCAAAGTGTTGAGATTACAGGCATGAGCCACCACACCCAGCCTCATTCTCTTTTTTAAGTTAAAAAGCAAATACTTCCTAAATCATTGTCAGAGAGTCATAATTGATCTGCCAGTTTGGAAATATCCTTGTTTTTATTTTTTTTCCTCACTGAGAAAATATCTCCATTTTTAAATAAATTTTTATCTGAATCTTTCCAAAAAGCAAAGTTGTCACAGATTAACATTTTAAGGCACCACTCATTTATTGCACATTCAACAGATATTTACTGTTATGTACCAGATACTGTATTAAGAGGCTAACTATGCAATGGAGTACAAAGCCAAAATGATTCCTGTCCTCATGAAACAGGGGAGATAGAACAACAACAAAAACCATTTGTAAATGCTATAAATTAATTAAAATGTGAGTAGAAAATAATGGGAGCAGGAAGACCTATTTTAGAAAAGATGGTTTTATCAGACAAGGCCTTTGCTTTGGTCTAAATGTTTGCCCCCCACGAGTTCATATTTAAAACTTAATCCCCAATGTGTTAATATTAAGAGGTGGCTCTTGCCTGTAACCCCAGCACTTTGGGAGACTGAGGTGGGCGGATCATCTGAGGTCAGGAGGTCAAGACCAGCCTGGCTAACGTGGTGAAACCCCATTTCTACTAAAAATACAAAAAATTAGTCAGGCATGGTGGCATGTGCCTGTAATCCCAGCTACTCGGGAGGCTGAGGCAGGAGAATCGCTTCAATCTGGGAGGTAGAGGTTGTAGTGAGCTGAGATTGCACCACTGCACTCCAGCCTAGGCAACAAGAGCAAAAAAACTCCGTCTCAAGAAAAAAAAAAGAGGTGGAGCCTTTCAGGGCATGATTAAGTCATGAGGCTCTGCCCTGGTGTATGGGGTTGGTTCTTTTATAAAGGCGGTTGAAAGAGCACAGTAGTCTTTCAGCCATGTGAGGACACAGCAAGAAGCTGCCACTCTGAAGCAGAGAGCAAGTCCTCACCAAAAACTGAATCTGCCGTCACCTTGATCTGGGAATTCCCAGCTTTCGAAACGACTAGCAACGATTTTCTGTTGCTTATAAATTACCTAGGCTAAGGCATTTTGTTATAGCAACCCAAACAGACTAAGATAATTTCTTTAAGAAGTAACTTTAAGCTGAGATCTTAAAGAGAACAAGCTGGCTACAGAAAAAGTAGAGGAAACAGCATTCCAGAGAGTGAATGAAAAACATAAGTAAAAGCCCTGTGGTAGGAAAAATACTTGCATGTTTAAGTAATAGAATGACATAGTGAACCCAAAGAAGTTATAAAATGAGATCTGAAACAGAGGTAGAGTCAAGTAATATAAAGTTAATATATTCATAATTTTTGTATACCTATGCATGATTCAGTCATTCAATATAATCTTATCTTCTGTGATTTTGCTTTTCTGTTTTTAAGTTTAAATTCATTTTAGCCACTATGCTGATAATTGTTTTAGCCATGTTACTGCCGTTTGTCTTTGGTAGATTTTTTTATACTTGTGGATGCACTATCCAGGAAAAAAGGCAACTGCATTAGGATGAGCCAAAACAAGAGCCAGAAGGAGAAAATACATACTAAATCTGAAAGGCAAGGGTGAAGTCATAATGCAACAATAAAAAATAATGCTGGGGCTGGTAAAATGGAGCAAGGGAAAACATACACTGCAGTTCAGGTTGAATCAAATTGTTTTAAGCCTAATTTGAAAATGGAATGAGGTGGCTATGACTGCATAATGGTGCTGAACATTCCTAGTTACATGATTTCCTTAATTCTGTGTAGATTTCCAAAGTTCTAAAGCGCCTAACTTAATTCGATGGCTGAAACTCTCTCTTCTCTTTATTAATTAGCGTTTATTAAATATCATCTCTTTGCCAAACACTGTGCTAGTCTAGACACTAGAACTGAAAAGAAAAAAGAAGGCCATCATAGGCACTGGAAATAAAAAGTTCATTGTACCTACCCTCACTTAGACTTCTAGTTGGGAAGACAGATTTTTAAAAATTAAATGATAGAAAGTCTGAAAAGTGCTATAAAAGCAAAAAAAGTAGATTGTTAGAGTATAGAAAACTAAGGTTGATAGAGCACTTCATTTAGATAAGGTTGTCAGGAAAAAGTGCTATCCAAGCTGATGGAAGCAGAAGCACTAAGCCATGCAGAAAGCTGGGAGCCTACCCAACTGACAAAGCGCTAATATCCAAAATCTACAAAGAACTAAAACAGATTTACAAGAAAAAAACAAATAAGCCCATTCAAAAGTGGGCAAAGGATATGAACAGACACTTTACAAAAGAAGACATACATGAGGCCAACACACATATGAAAAGATGCTCATCATCACTGGTCATTAGAGAAATGCAAATCAAAACTACATTGAGATACCATCTCACACCAGTTAGAATGGCGATCATTAAAAAATCGGGAGACAACAGATGCTGGAGAGGATGTGGAGAAATAGGAACACTTTTGCACTGTTGGTGGGAGTGTAAATTAGTTCAACCATTGTGGAAGACAGTGTGGCAATTCCTCAAGCACCTAGGAATAGAAATTCCATTTGACCCAGCAATCCCATTACTGGGTATATATCCAAAGGATTATAAATCATTCTACTATAAGGACACATGTACACAAATGTTCGTTGCAGCAGTCTTTACAATAGCAAAGACTTGGAACCAACCCAAATGCCCATCGATGATAGACTGGACAGGGAAAATGTGGTACATATACACCATGGAATCCTATGCAGCCATTAAAAACAACGAGTTTGTGTCCTTTGTAGGGACATGGATGAAGCTGGAAACCATCATTCTCAGCAAACTGAGGCAAGAACAGAAAATCAAACACCGCATGTTCTCACTCATAGGTGGGTGTTGAAAAATGAGAACACATGGACACCGGGATGGGAGCATCACACACTGGGGTCTGTCAGGGGAAATTGGGGAGGGACAGCAGGGGGTGGGGAGTTGGGGAGAGATAGCATGGGGAGAAATGCCAGATATAGGTGATGAGGAGGAAGGCAGCAAATCACACTGCCATGTGTGTACCTATGCAACAATCTTACATGTTCTTCACACATACCCCAAAACCAAAATGCAATAAAAATAAATAACTGATAGTTATTATAATTTATCCTTTATGCATCTTTTTCTTTGTTACAGCTTACATTTCCAAACTCAGAACCAATCCTCTGCTTCAAAAAAATCAAACATGACTGTAGTCAATAACTTAAATATACAGTTTGGAATTTAGAGTGTAATTGGATTGTTGTAACTTTATGCCTAAGGCTTGAGGTGCTGGATACCCCGTTCTCCATAATGTGCTTATTTCACACTGCATGCCTGTATCAAAATATCTCAAGCATCATATAAATATATACACCTACTCTGTACCCACAAAAATTTTTTAAAATTTTTAATACTTTTAAAAATCTAACAGAACCACATTTTTGGATTACAAATATTTTAGCAGCTCTTAGCTTTTCTTTTATAAAAGGAGTATATCTTTTCAGAAAAAAATAAGAACAAGTGATAGTGATTTGCTATGACACTTAATGATTATTTCCAGAAAAGATTACAGCATGTAAACGATTGCAATAAGAAGAAAGAGTTCAGTTTCAAATAAAGCTTTGACTCTGGAATGAGAATACCGAACATTCATAAAAGTCAGTTTTCTGACTTAATGTCACACCTCGTACCTCATATTTATCAAAACCTTCAACACTGATAAAGCAACAAAAATGAAAAAAAGGCAACTGTTGTCCCAAAGTTGTGTCTTATCTAGGTGTTACCTTGAACATTATTTCAACTCTTCTTATCTTTGTGATTCTGTTTCTACAAAGGAATGAGAGTGAAATGATTTTGCTTTTGCCATTGTAGAAAGCTGAGAAATTGAATCAAGACTATGTTCCCTGAAGAAACTCTAACTGTAAAATGATGTTGATTGATCTTTAAGCACCCATTAAGATGAGTATAAACTAGAAGGCACTTGCCATTCCTTGTACACAAAATTTCCTCCTACTGGTAACCTCCTCTTACACCATAATAACTCACTTCTCTCCAAAGACTATTATTTTCCTCATTACTTTCCCACTTTTACCCAGAAATAACTCATCATCCTTCCCACTGTGCGCTCTCTAGAGCTGTATTGACTTCCACTATCATCCTGTAATGTTTCAATTGAACATCACAGAAATCGTCATCCACATAGTTGAATATGCAGACAAAGGATTAGACTGTATATACAGGATGCTAATTCCTTCTGCCTATACAGCTATTTCCACACAACAGCCAGGACGCTTTGATTTAATGAATTTCATATCAATCCTGTTCCTTCACTAAATAGTGAAGTGCAAGGGGACAGCAATTTTGTGCCACTTACCCTTATAAGCCCTCACATTGTCTAAAAAAACAAGCTTTATTTGCTGAAATTAAATCATCAATGCAGCCATAACAACTAACTCATTCAGTAACAACTGAAGTTAGGTCCTCATTGTGTCATGTGAAGTGAATATTTATTACTGATCTAACCAGTATACTTACCATTAACTAGCCCAGTTCATCATTGCACTGTGATTCTGAGGCTAAGTACAGAGATGTTCAATTAAGTCCAATAGATATCAGCGTATCATCAAAACTGTGACAGCCCTTCTGGAAAGCCTGGTTTCTGTACTACTGTACTGCTGGTCTGTGGATTTTGTTAAAACTGTAAATTTCCTTTCCAAATTCCCATTATAATCCCAATTTTCATAATTGAAGTGTCAGCATCAATTTCTTAGCATCAACATTTCCCCAAATCTAATAACTTGATATCTATCTCTTTAGAAACCTAAAATATTTAAATCCTCCACAATTTTTATATATTTAAACCCCCTCTATCATATACAATAATTCTGCCCCCTACACATGCACACTGAGATACTTTGTGAAATATTGAGAAGTTGCCTGTGATTTGTTCTCAGTGTAATCTCAGATGAAAGTAATGAAAAGGCAGCAATCTGGTTTTGTTTCCAGAGATTCTAAAATAATACCCAAACCCCGTTCACTCACAGAAATGTAATATGCTCAGAGTTTTTTCTTTTGTTTCTTTTATGTCCTCTCAGTACCAAACGAGGGGAGATACAACCTCACAAAGCCTGATCTAACCTCTCATGATACAGCTGAAGAAAGCTGCTCGCTAGACTCTAAAACAGCATATTATCACCACTTATCAACCACAAGATCTTGGGTAGCTAATGTCATATCACTGAGCCTCAGTTTCTCACCTGTAAAATCAAGTGAACACCTTCCTTCTTTATAACACAAAGAGGTATTTTGATGCAGACAATATTTTTGAAACAAGCCTCAAAAAAAGAAAACAATATTAAGTGTGCAGAGGCAAGAAAATCTACCAAATTTTTTATTCATTAGAAGTTTAGAATTTATAATTAGTGTATACAGCAATATCTAAGATTGTTGTATTAATGAATGAATTACTCTATGAGAAGCATAACACAATATGAACTTAGAGTAGATTAAGTGTCTTCAATAATTGCTTAAAGGCCAGAATGAGCCAGGAGTGGGAGGACTGTTGACAAATTGCAAAGCAGAGAGGAGATCTTGAGCTACAATTTTAGACAGAGGAGAGCAGTTTGGTAATGAATGATTGTCTCATGCTTAGAGAAGATACTGGCTTTTATTAAGCCAGGAACCACATGATTCAGTCTCAGCAGTATAATGGGAAAATATAGAGCAACAGTGAAATGTCAGTTTAAAATTAACTCAAGTTCTTTTTTGTTTTATTTAAAGAAGGGGTTTCACCATATTGGTCAGGCTGGTCTCGAACTCCTGATCTCAGGTGATCCACCCACCTTAGCCTCCTAAAGTGCTAGGACTACAGGTGTGAGCCACCGAACCCAGCTTCAAGTTCTTTACATGAATTTCTTGAACACTGTAAAAGGTAAGTGTAGACCCAAAGCAAAACTTTGTAAAAATTCTTTCTTCCTTTCTGTTTACCCATCTCCTGACACTGACCTCACACATCACAACAGTTCTTGATTTAAACACTGTGGAGAACATTTTTTGTTCATCAGAATCACCTACTCTGGCTAGAAATCACCATAAGAATGCACTCCTCCCTCCTGCCATGAAGCTGGAGGTCCCAATGACCTGCAAGCACAGCCCCCATACTGCCACCACCAATACCACCCTCCTGCAAGTATCATTGGTCTTCAACTCCTAACAATTTTTTATGATAATTGTGATAAACATCTCCCTTGTCTTTCCATTTCTGAAAGAGTGGGAAAAGGTTGTAGGCACTTCTATCCCATCATCCTTATTTAAGGTTAGATTTAGTATAGTGGGCTTGAAGTTCTAAATATAGTGGGTAATGGGAGGGCAGAGAAGGCTAGCTTGACATTCAATGGGAAAATGTGAGCAAACAGCCAAGGCAGGGTTGATAAAGACCCAGGAGCCATGACGAAGATAGAGACAAGGGGCTCTGTAGTTTATCTGGCCACAAATGTTTGAATAGGAACTGAAAAGTAGCCAAACCCAATATCAGACTTCAAAATTAGGAATGAAAAAGAAATGTATATGTGAGGTATGTTTCCTATGTCTCTTAAGCATAGGTCTTAAGAGCTTCTTCAGGAGTTCCAGCAGGGGACCACAAACATTCAAATATTTTTAACCAAAGAATGGTGCATATCTTTCTCTCTCTCTCTCTCTCTCTCTCTCTCTCTCTCTCTCTCTCTCTCCCCCCCCCCCACCAGCTGTGTGTGTGTCTGTGTGTGTAAGACTTACAAAACATTTACCATTTGTTTTGCCAGGCACAATTCTTACTTAACACTATCAGAGAGTACTAGTAAGCTCCCTTTTTTTCAGATGACAAAGCTAAGCCACTGAAAAATTAAGTAACTGACCCAGGTGGTAGAGCCAGAGGGCTCAAACACAGGCAATCTGGCTCCAGTACCTAAATATTTAGGCACTACATTATCCTGACCCCTAATCAATAGCACAGTCTTGGGAAGGATACAGGTAGATCAGAAACATATTGAAGGAGTAGAAAGATGAGGAGAAATTCAGTCTTGTTACAAAAGCCAAAGGAGGAATAATTTCAAGAAGGAAATTACAAAATATGTCAATGTGCAGAAAGATCAAGTCAAAAAAGGCCTGGAAAAGTGCCTGTTGGATTTGACAATCAAAGAGTAACTGTTAGCCTGTGCCAGTCCAGTTTATGTGGACTGGAAGAAAATAAGCTAGAGTGTCCACAGTGCTGGAGTGTGGAGAGGTTTTACTCAGATAGGAAGGAACAGAGGCAGGAGAAATGATGCATTTCCTTCAGATGGTGAGTTGTAATGAGACAACTTTCTTCCCTTCTTTTCTTCTCTTCTCCATTCTTAACACACTTCCAAAGAAGAAAAGCCAGAATAAAATAATGGTGCAGATAAAAATGAGGCTTTTAGTGATGTGAACATGGGCACACGGAAGGCTTAAGAAAAATTCTCCATTTGTAAGACTTTTCATTAAGGATAGACTGAAAATGGGCCTGTATCTATATCAGAGAAAGACTATGAAAGCTGATCATACAAGTGGGGACATTCTTGTCATATTCAACTAAAACAGAGTTGAGATGCCAGAAGCCAGGCAGCAGGGAAGAACTCAGGGCACAGTACATTGCTCCAAGAATGTATTTCTCCACAAGCCTGGCTGCTGAAACTGCCTGCTGCAACCTGAAACCAGTATTATCTAATGACTGCTGAAACAGCTGCTACAACTCTAAGACCAGTTTTACCCACTGCTGTCACTCACCAGTCAGAGCTTGCCAGCCCCCAAAACTATTTATTAGTGTTTATGAACTTTCTTACAAAATAATACATAACATTTCTCTTTTTTATAAAACCTCCAACCTTCTCTTTGTTCTTCAGACATACCAAAGACAACCTGGTCTGTGTGTATGTATACACCAAATTGTAATTTTGTCTTCCGAAATAAAATGTTTTACATTTAGAAATTTGTCTCTCTATTTCATTTGACCTCAAGAAGATGGAAGAGGGGAGGGAGGAATGAGCCTACTACGTAGAGATGATATACCACAAAACCAGGAGGGAGAACAGGGCCTTAACTTCATAGGTAATACAACCAGATTTTAACCCATGCACTGATCAAATCTTTAACCACGGGGATGAGGTAAACAACCATTAGCAGGCTGCATCAGAAGCTCAACTTAACTTCCAGGAATCAGCTTCAACAAACTAAAAAACATAAGAGATTTGGCCTACGATCGAAGACGGCTGAATAGGAAGAGCTCTGGAGTTCAGTTCCCAGCAAGAACGCAAAGGGTGAGTGATCAACACATTTCCAAATGAATTTTTATTGCTCACAGACTAGGAGATTCCCAGGCAGAAAAGCACCACGAGTCTCCAGCACTGCTGTTTCAGCCAGCACAGCAGGTCTCCACACAAAAATTCACACAAGTCTGGGCAGCCATTTCAACTGGTGCCTAGAATGCCTGGGAGACAGTCATCCATTCAACTGAAAAAACGGGGCTGAAACAGAGAGCCAGGTGATCTGGTTTGGCAGGTCCCACCCCCACAAAGACCACCAATCTGAAATGCTCTAGATTGAGAGTATCACAAAAGCACAGCTGAACCCGGGACAGTCGAGTTCTGTGGGGGGAAGGGCATCTGCCATTAGCAAGGCAATCCACCACTAAAGAAGAAGTCTGCCACTACTGAGGCAGTCCACCATTACCAAGGCAATCCACCATCACCAAGGCAGTCCTCCATTACAGAGACAGTCTGCCATTACTGAGGCAGACTGCCATTACCAAGGCAGTTCGAACTATACCTCTATAAACAAAACCACAAGGAAGTTCACATAGCAGCTGGGCAGAGCCCACAGCAGTTCAGCAACACCTCTACTGGCAGGCTGTGACTAGGCTACCTCCTCACTGAGCAGGGTAACTCTGAAAAAAGGCAGCAGTACATCAGGAACTTATAAATAAAGCCCCACCTTCCCAGGACAGAGCACCTAGAGAAAAAAGGCAGTTATGAGTTCCACTGCAGCAGACTTAAACATACGTGCCCAGCAGCTCTGAAAAGAACAATGGAGCTCACAGCTCAGCACATGATCTCCTATAAGGGACAGACTGTCTCCCCAAGCAGCTCCCTGACCCCTGTATATCCAAAGAGACACCTCATAAAGGAGAGCTCAGGCTGACATCTGGCAGGTATCCTTCTGGTACAAAGGTAACAGAAGAAACTGGCGGCAACCCTTACTATTCTGCAGCCACTGCAGGTGATCCCCAGGCAAGCAGAGTCTGGAGTGAACCTCCAGCAGTCCTGCAGCAGAGGGGCCTGACTGTTAGAAGGAAAACTAAAAAACAGAAAGAAATAAATTCATCATCAACAAAAAGGACATCATTTCAGAGACCCTATTTGAAGGTCACCAACTACAAAGACCACAGGTAGATAAATTCACAAAGATGGGAAGAAACCAGCACAAAAAGGATGAAAACACCCCAAACCAGAATGCCTCTCCTTCTCCAAGTGATCACAACTCCTCACCAGCAAGAGAACAAGGCTGGATGGAGAATGAGTCTGATGATTTGACAGAAACAGGCTTCAGAAAGTGGGTAATAACAAACTTCTCTGAGCTAAAAGAACATGTTCTAACACAATGAAAAAAAAATGAAGAACCTTGAGAAAAGGTTTGATGAAATGTTAATGATAATAAACAGCATTGAGAAGAATGTAAATGAATTGATGGAGCTGAAAAACACAACACAAGTACTTCGTGAAGCATACACAAGTTTTAATAGCCAGACTGATCAAGCAGAAGAAAGGATATCAGAGATTGAAGATTAACTCAATGAAATAAAATGAGAAGGCAAGATTAGAGAAAAAAGAGTAAAAAGAAATAAACAAAGCCTCCAAGAAATATGGTATTATGTGAAAAGACCTAATCTACATTTGATAGGTGTACCTGAATGTGACAGAGAGAATGAATCCAAGCTGGAAAACACTCTTCAGTATATTATCCAGGAGAACTTCCCCAACCTAGCAAGGCAGGACAATATACACGTCCAGGAAATATAGAGAACACCACAGAGACATTTCTCAAGAACAGCAACCCCAAGGCACATAATCGTCAGATTCAACAGGGTTGAAATGAAGGAAAAATTGCAAAGGGAAGCCAAAGAGAAAGCTCATGTTACCCACAAAGGGAAGCCCATCAGACTCACAGCAGATCTCTCTGGAGAAACCCTATAAGCCAGAAGGGAGTGGGGGCCAATATTCAACACCTTTAAAGAAAAGAACTTTCAACCTAGACTTTCATATCCAGCCAAACTAAGCTTCATAAGAGAAGGAGAAATAAAGTCCTTTAGGAACAAGCAATTGCTGAGAGATTTCATCACCACCAGGCCCGCCTTACAAGAGCTCATGAAAGAAGCAGTAAACATGGAAAGGAACAACGAGTACCAGCCACTCCAAAAATGTACCAAATAGTAAAAACAACTGGACGCAATGAAGAAACTGTGTCAACTAACGGACAAAACAACCAGCTAGAATCAAAATGGCATGATCAAATTCACACATAACAATATTAACCTTAAATGTAAATGGGCTAAATGACCAAATTAAAAGACACACACTGGCAAGTTGCATAACAAGATAAAACCCATCAGTATGCTGTATTCAGGAAACCCATCTCATGTGCAAGGATACACGTGGGCTCAAAATAAAGGGATGGAGGAAGATTTAACAAGGAAATGCAGAGCAAAAAGAAAAGCAGGTGTTGCAATCCTAGTCTCTGATAAAATAGACTTTAAACCAACAAAGATCAAAACAGACAAAGAAGGGCATTCCATAATGGTAAAAGGATCAATGCAACAAGAAGAGCTAATGATCCTAAATATATGTGCACCCATTACAGGAGAACCCAGTTACATAAAGCAAGTTCTTAACTACCTACAAAGAGACTTAGACTCCCACACAATAATAGTGGAGACTTTAATACTCCACTGTCAATATTAGACAGATCAACAAGACAGAAAATTAATAAGGATATCCAGGACTTGAACTCAGATCTGGACCACAAACCTAATAAACATTTACAGAACTCTCCACCTCAAATCCACAGAATATGCATTCTTCTTAGCACCACATCACACTTACTCTAATATTGACCACATAATTGGAAGTAAATCACTCCTCAGCAAATGCAAAAGAATGGAAATCATAACAAACAGTTTCTCAGACCACAGTGCAAACAAATTAGAACTGAGGATTAAGAAACTAACTCAGAACCGCACAACTTCATGGAAACTGAACAACGGGCTCTTGAATGTTGACTGGATACACAATGAAATGAAGGCTGAAATAAAGATGTTCTTCAAAACCAGCAAGAACGAAGACACAATGTGCCAGAATCTCTGGGACACATTTAAAGCAGTGTCTAGAGGAAAATACATAGCAATAAACGCCCACATGAGAAGCAAGGAAAGATCTAAAATCAACACTTTATCATAAAAATTGAAAGAGCTAGAGGAGCAAGATTTTAAAAACTCAAAACCTAGCAGAAGACAAGAAATAACTAAGATCAGAGCAGAACTGAAGGAGAGAGAGACATAAAAAACCCTTCAAAAAATTAATAAATCCAGGAGCTGATTTTTTCAAAAGATCAACAAAATAGACCACTAGCCAGATTAATAAAAAAGAGAGAAGAATCAAACAGATGCAATAAAAAACGATAAAGGGGATAGCACCACAGATCCTACAGAAATACAAACTACCATCAGATATTACTACAAACAACTCTATGCGCATAGACCGGTAAACCTGGAAGAAATGGAAAAACTCCTGGACACTTGCACCCACCCAAGCCTAAACCACGAAGTCAACATCCTGAATAGAACAATAACAAGGGCTGAAGTTGAGGCAGCAATCAATAACCTACCAAACAAAAAAAGCCAAGGTCCCGATGGGTTCATAGCTGATTTCTGCCAGACATACAAAGAGGAGCTGGAACCACTCCTTCTGAAACTATTCCAAACCATCCAAAAGGAGGAAATCCTATCCAAATCATTTTATGAGACCAATGTCATCCTGATACCAAAACCCAGAAAAGACTCAACAAGAAAAGAAAACATCAGGCCAATAGCCATGATGAACACAGATGCAAAAATCTTCAATAAAATACTGGCAAACCGATTGCAATAGCACATCAAAAATCTTATCCAATGTGATCAAGTAGGCTCCATCCCTGGAATGCAAGGCTGGTTCAACATATGCGAGTCTATAAACATAATTCACCACATAAACAGAACCAAAGACAAAAACCACATGATCATCTCAATAGATGCAGAGAAGGCCTTTGACAAAATTCAACAGCCCATTATGCAAAAAACTCTCAATAAACTAGGTATCGACAGAACGTTTCTCAAAATAATAAAAGCTATTAACGACAAACCCACTGCCAATATCATACTGAATGGGCAACAACTGGAAGCATTCCCTTTGAAATCTGGCACTAGACAAGAATGCCCTCTCTCACCTCTCTTATTCAATATAGTATTGGAAGTTCTAGCCAGAGCAATCAGGCAAGAAAAAGAAATAAAGGGTATTCAAACAGGAAAGGAGGAAGTCAAATTGTCTCTGTTTGCAGAAGACATGACTGTATATTTGGAAGACCCCATTTGTCTCAGCCCAAAATCTCCTAAAACTGATAAGGAACTTCGGCAAAGTCTCAGGATACAAAATCAATGTGCAGAAATCGCAAGCATTCCTGTATACCAATAACAGACAAACAGAGAGCCAAATCAAAAATGAACTGCCATTCACAATTGCTACAAAGAGAAAAAAAATACCTAAGAATACAACTAACAAAGGATATAAAGGATCTATTCAAGGAGAACTACAAACCACTGCTCAAGGAAATAAGAGAAGATACAAACAGATGGAGAAACATTCCATGCTTATGGTTAGGAAGAATCAATATTATGAAAATAGCCATACTGCTCAAAGTAATTTATAGATTCAATGCTATCCCCATCAAGATACACATGACCCTCTTCACAGAACTGGTAAAAAACCACCTTAAACTTCATATGGAACCAAAAGAGAGCCCGCATAGAAAAGTCAATTCTAAACAAAAAGAACAAAGTTGAAGGCATCACGCTACCTGACTTCAAACTATACTACAAGGCTACAGTAATCAAAACAGCATGGTACTGGTACAAAAACAGACATATACACCAATGGAACAGAACAGAGGCATTAGAAGCAACACCACACATCTACAACCATCTGATCTTTGACAAACCTGACAAAAACAAGCAAT
Source organism: Cacajao melanocephalus (assembly GCA_963573385.1). Taxonomy (NCBI): domain Eukaryota; kingdom Metazoa; phylum Chordata; class Mammalia; order Primates; family Pitheciidae; genus Cacajao; species Cacajao melanocephalus. The sequence goes on from CAUYLG010016411.1 coordinate 74,175, forward strand.
GGGGAAAGGGTTCCCTGTTTAATTAATGGTGTCAGTCATAGGGAAAACTGGCAAGCTACGTGCAGCAAGCAGAAAGTGGATTCTTTCCTGACACCTTATACTAAAATTAACTACAGATGGATAAAAACACTTAAACATAAGACCGAACACCATAAAAACCCTAGAAGAAAACCTAGGCAAAACCATTCAGGACATAGGCATAGGAAAGGACTTCATGACTAAAACACCAAAAGCATTGGCAATAATAGCCAAAGTAGACAAATGGGATCTAATTAAACTCCAGAGCTTCTGCACAGCAAAAGAAACAATTATTAGAGTGAACTGGAAATCAACAGAATGGGAAAAAATTTTTTCAGTCTACCCACCTGACAAAGGGCTAATATTCAGAATCTACAAAGAACTAAAACAGATTTAAAAGAAAAAAACAAGCAAACCAATTCAAAAGTGGGATAAGGATATGAACAAACACTTTTCAAAAGAAGACATATATTAGGCCAACAAATATGAAAAAACACTCATTATCACTGGTCATTAGAGAAATGCAAATCAAAACTACATGGAGATACCATCTCACACCAGTTAGAATGGCTATCTTTAAAAAGTCTGGTGACAACAGATGCTGAAGAAGATGTGGAGAAATAGGAACACTTTTGCACTGTTGGTGGGAGTGTAAATTAGTTCAACCACTATGGAAGACAGTGTGGCAATTCCTCAAGGACCTAGAAATAGAAATTCCATTTGACCCAGCAATCCTATTACTGGCTATATATCCAAATGATTATAAATCATTCTATTATAAAGACACATGCACATGTGTGTTCATTGTGGCACTGTTTATAATAGCAAAGACCTGGAACCAACCCAAATGCCCATCGATGATACACTGGACAAGGAAAATGTGGCATATATACACCATGGAATACTACGCAGCCATTAAAAACGATGAGTTTGTGTCCTTTGTAGGGACATGGATGAACCTGGAAACCATCTTTCTCAGCAAACTGACACAAGAACAGATAATCAAACACTGCATGTTCTCACTCATAGGCGGGTGTTGAACAATGAGAACACATGGACACAGGGAGGGGAGCATCACACCCTGGGGTCTGTTGGGGGGGACTAGAGGAGGGACAGTGCAGGGTAGGGGGTTGTGGAGGGATAACATGGGGAGA